>CASGHW010000186.1:2500-90000 GCA_949320155.1 Melangyna quadrimaculata
CAACAACAACAACAACAACAACAACAACAACAACAGCAACAAGAACAGCAGCAGCACCAACTACAACAACAAGATCATCAACAACTCCACCAACCACAACATCAACAACAACACCAACAACAACAACGACAACACCAGCAGCACCAACAACAACAGCATCAACAGCATTAACAACAACAACAGCAACGACAACAGCTAGATCAACAACAACAAAATCAACACCACCATCAACAACCACAAAAACAGCAGCAAAAACAAAATCAACAGCACCGCCAACAGCAACATCAACAACGTAATCGAGAAAAGAAATCGTATACAATTTTATCGTATAATGTAGCTCTGGTCCTGAATAATGAAACGTTTTGGATACTACCAACGTATCTGAACTGCAACGATTGAGAAAACGATTTTAAAAAACTTAAGGAATGTATGATTGGAAACCATAACATGAATTTGATGATTTTGGGTGATTTGAATGCCAGAATTGGACAGGAAGAAGGAGTGGAAAACAAGTTATTTGGAATACGAAGAAAATCAAAAGACAGTGTTTTGAACTCAAAAGGAAAACAGTTGTTGGATTTCTGCAATTCATATGGTCTGAGGGTTCAAAATGGTACGAGCGAAAGCGATTCAGATGGAGAATTCACTTTTGTTGGCCGACAAGGCACATTAGTCATCGACTATAGTCTTTTGGGTGGCAACTGGAATGAATATGTGAACGATTTCGAAGTTAAGCATGTCCCTTATACTGACCACTTACCAATAGTGGTGACATTCCAGTTCAGCAAACCTGACGATGAGGAGGTTCGAAGCATGAAACTTCTACCGAAGCTGGTATGGAACGAGAAAAAAGCTGATGCATACAGAATTTTCTTAGATACAAAAATGAAGTTGCATCATGACTTAGATTTCCAAAAGTTGGAACAAATAATAAAAGCTTTCTGTCTTACAAGCACTAATCGAAAAAAACAAGAGCAATTTAAAGACCCGTGGTTCGATGAAGAGTGTAGAAGAGCGAGACAAGTTTCTTTTTCGTGGCTCCAGCTGTTTCGAAAATCAAGTGAAGAGTTTCACAAAAATAGCTACATAGCAGCGAATTGTGCTTACAAAGCACTCTGCGAAACAAAAAAGAGTCAATATAATGAAGAGGAAGCTAAGAAAATGTCTAAGTGTAGCAATGCAGCAGACTTTTGGAAGCTGGCTTGGAAAATTAATGGCAGAAAATATACTAAAAGTATGAATATGACTCCCAGCTATCTGGGATTCACAAATAGAACTTTAGATGCTCTTTTTTCTGTTGATGAGGTTTCTAATGCTCTCTAGAGTCTGAAGGATGGGAAGGCTGCAGGGTCTGATAGAATCCCGGTAGAGTTTTACAAAGGTGGAACTACCGATCTAATTAAGAATCTATCAAGTTTATTTAATGCGAGGGCTTAATTTTCCCCATTCATAAAAAGGGTGCCAGGACTGATCCTGATAACTACCGAGGCATATCATTTCTCAAGCGCTCGTATAAAATATTCACAGCAGTCCTGCAAGAGCGAATCATCTCATGGGTAGATGAGAATAAATTGCTCAAGGAGTTTCAAGCATGTTTTCGAAGAGGCTATTCAACAGTCGACCACATCTTTGTGTTGAGAAGCGTGGTAGAAACTTTTCAGATACAAGGAACGAAACTGTATGCCCTGTTCGTCGACTTTAAGGCTGCATTTGATACCGTGGACCGAAACGCGTTATTTTACAAATTATATGGACAAGGTATGTCGATAAAGTTTGGCCGAATCATCGAAAACCTTTATAGGGATACAAAGGCAGCAGTATGGAATGGTGAAGAGCAGTCACATTGGTTTTGTACCAACTCTGGAGTGCGACAAGGATGCACCCTTAGCCCAGTACTTTTTGCACTTTTCATAGAGGACATTGTGGACATTCTCCCAGGTGGTATTGACTTTGCAGGAGTGCGTATCAAGGCTCTTCTCTTTGCGGACGATATAGTGATGCTAGCTAGCTCTCCCGAGTCTCTTCAACTCATGATAAATAAATTAAACGAGTATTGTAAACTCTGGAACCTAAAAGTAAATCTGGACAAAACAAAAGTACTTATATTCAAAAGAGGAGGCGGACGGAGTGCAGCCAACGAAAAGTGGAAATTAGATGGGGAAAATATCGAGACTGTTAAACAGTATAAGTACCTTGGTGTGTATTTTACCAGCAATCTGAACATGGAAACACATCTGAAGGAAAAACTCACCAAAGCTAAAGCTGCAATAAATTCCACGTGGAGGACTTGTTTTATGAACAAAAATGTGGCACATAGTTCTAAATTTAAAGTATTCGAAGCAGTTGCTGAATCCATTTTATTTTACGCGGCTCAAACATGGGGACACAGAAGCTATGATACAGTCGAAAAACTACTCCGATTTTTCATTAAAAGATTGTTTAGATTGCCACAAACAGCTCCTAACTACTTCATTATGTTAGAAACAGGATTATCACCTCTGTTCATCAAGACGTTCAAAATGCAAGTAAATTATATTGTGCGAGTGTTGAGCTTACCTAATGAGCGTCTAACGAAAAAAGCTGATCTTAAAGCAATCAACGAAAAAAGCTGATCTTAAAGCAATCAACTAGCTGGTACAGTGAGTGGTTGGATCTTGCAGATAGCTGTGGATTGCACATTAATATCGATCAGCTTGATGTAATTGAGGTAAAAAGAAGCTTATACCAACTACTAGAAAAATTAGATGAAAAGTGCATGAGTAATTTTCAAGCAGAAGCGGCCAATTCTCTGTACAGGGCAATATACAGTCGACTGGATCATAACTTAGGCCCCAAAAATTATTTTCGAGATGAAAACAAGATTGAAGAAATATCCATGGTAGCGAAACTTCGCGGTGAACTGCTAAGTTTGAACTTTATCCCACACAGAGATGATCTACCCATACTTTGCGATATATGTAAAACGAAAGAAAGAGAAGACACATTTCATTTTGTGGTTAAGTGCCCATCACTAAGAGAAATAAGGAGACATGTTTTAGGAAGTGACTTCCTGTCGGAAGAGAATGTCCTTGGCCTATTAAATGATGCTAACATCTCAACCTTGTTCCGGTATTGCCAGATATCCTTAGCCTACAGAGAAAAAATAAAAAACGAAAATTTTTAAGTAACACAACAAATTAAGAAAATTCCATCTTGATAAAAAAAAAAATGTATGTATTCGATAATATATAATATATAATATATATATATAATCGATATAATAATTTAAATAAGATGCTTAAGGTGTTAAACAATTATTGTCAAACAAACAGACGGCACAGCCATGCTTTCATAATTTTTTTTTTATTTGTGTCTTAATGGAGAAACAAATTGTAGTTTATATTTGATGTACACAATAAAAATCAATCTATCTATCTAAAAGAATGTTTCCAAATTGATGGAAATATACAAGAAGACAATGAATAGTCAAATAAAACTGACAAAGGAAGGGACAAGGGACTGACCAGTTTTTCAAGATAGTAGAAGGTATCCCATCAGGTCCTGGTATACAACTATCCTCAAGATTAGATATAAACTTTTCAGTTTCGTCAGAATTAGTATTAAAGTTTATATTAGTAAGTAAGTAAAAGGTTTTAAAAGGCCAATGTTTTTAGCCTTTTCGTAAAATGTATCACAGTTAGAAATATCGCAGTTTAAAATGTCACAGTTATAATATCACAATTGTTTGTATCACAGTTGAAAGCGCTTTGAAAGAGGTCCGAAAATAATTGTGTTATAACCCGAGGGTCATGGCTTGAAATGTCATTTGACTTGAGTACATTGAGTACGGGTAAGGACAAGACTTTCTTTTACTATTTATAAAGTTCCAAAACTGCTTTGGATTCATTTTAAGATCTCTTTGCACCTTCTGAATATAATTCAAATACTTTCAACTTGAGGTTCTATTAAAATCAGCTCTTGCTTCACAGTAATTATTGATATTTGTTTCACTTGGTGAATTTTTGTATGTGGCCCATAATTTGTTTCTTCGATTTTTAAGGCTTCTTACTTCACTATCGCACCAATTTGGAACTGAAGATCTTGATTTTAGAATACCTAGAGGTACAGAATTAAGAAAACAATCAAACAAAATATTATTAAAAGCAAAGACTCTATGGTCTTAACATTTAAACAATTATTTAGACAAGACCAGTCTACTTGTGATAACAAGTTATATAGTTTAACAAACTCGGTCTTTTTAAAATTAAAAGTATACGAATAATCACAGATTTCATTTTTAAAATTATTTGAGTTCAGAGGAAGAGTAAAAGTGAGCGCTGGATTATGATTGTCTTCATTTACTAGAGGCTCAAGCTCAATCGATTTTTCAACTGTAATACCATCGTCAAAGGAAATAGTTACTTGATCAAGCAACTTTCCATTGGTATTTAAAACGTCGTTTAATTGATGAAGTCTAAGAGAAGTTAAATCATCAATTATTTTTGAATCGTCGGATTTAAGATTTCCAGTTGGCAACATTAAATTTGTATCAGGGCAGCGATACCATGTAACGTGAGTAAGATTGAAGTCGCCTAAGCAAATAAGTTCGTCCCTATAATACATTACTTTGTTTACGAAGCTTAAATATTCGAAAGCCTTAGCGTAGACATCAAACGGGCTTCCAGGAACAATATACAGCGTAGCAATATATAAATTTCTATCTTTTAATGTCACTTTAATGCAGATAAATTCTTTGTCAAGTGCTACAGGAATATCTGCGTGGCTATGAAGCAGGACTTTACAGCAATCAAAATTCCACCTCCAACAGTTTCAATGTTGGGATAAAGTATCTGTCATGTCTAAAAACATTATATTTGTTGTCAAAAATTTCAAAGATGTTAATACCAGCATGAAGCCAGGTCTCAGTTAGAGAAAAAATGTCATAAGAGCAGATAGATGATGAGTAGAAGACCTTGTTGGTCTTTGTCCGAAGTCCCCTTACGTTTTGATAAAATAAGTTAATTAATTGCGACGAATTATTTGTCTTGTCAATCCTTTCCGAAAAGGATTACGAACAGTATTTCTTTTGTTCACAAATTCGTGAAGGATGATGTCGTCAGGCCAATATTTTTTATCGAGCAGGTGATTGAAAATTTCCTGGGTAACATAGAGTTTAAACGATGCGTACATACTTTTTGTTGGCAACTGTTCAAGCTTGAGTTTGGCGTTCTTAAAGCGTGAATTAATATAAATAGATATATCATTACAGCTTGTGCTAGGATCAAAATTAGACAAGAAAATGAATTTGAATCGCAAAGACCGTTTTCATTTGTACTTCTGCAAAAGTATCGTTACTTGAATTTAAATCAGGAGTATTACTAGGCTTCAATGACGAAGAGATCGTGAATAAGTTTGTATATAGCGAAAAGATTGAGGTGGATGTCGATAAGATAGATGAAGACGTTGTTGGAATAGAAAGTAAGGATGCAGTTGTAGTTATTGAAGATGCCGCTGAAGTTTCTGTTGAAAAATAAGGATGAAGTGTGGATAACTCAGACACACTGGATATTAAAGAAATTATTGAAGAAGTAGAGGTGTAGGAGATAAAGATGACGTATTCGAAACTGGTATATAAGAGGTAGAAGTAGACGTGTCGTGGTTAACGTAGAGAGTGTAGAGGATGCAAGTGATGATGTGGACGAAGATGATGTAGAAGTCGTTGATATAGGTGATGTAGATGAAAGAGAAAAGGTTGGTAAAGTCGGTGATGATGTAGAGGAAAAAGAAGACGCCGGTAGTGTCGATGAAGATGATGTTGATGAAGATGAAGTTATTGGAATGGATGATTTCTTAGACAACAATGATGGTGGTGTTAATGAAGAATTTTGCTTCTTTGTTTTTTTAGGTAAAGGTGAGAGAGCTATGTTATTTGATCTTTTAAGGTTATTGCGAGTAACCCGACTTGCTGCACCTGGACGGTCAATTGATTTTGGAGATGATGTTAATGCTGCCTTTTTCAAATTGTCAATTATTGGGGTTCCAATATAATATTATATAATATTAACTTATAATATATTAACAGCTTGTCCATATTATTAATGTCTTGTGTTAATTAATTAACTTTTTTAGAATTAGAAAATCTTTAAGTTTTTGGTTAATGCAGTTTAAGTTAAAAAAGATATATATTTTTTTTTTAAATCCACGAATCCACTTATTTTTGGTTCTTATACAACGTTTCCACCAGACACTAAACCGAGATTTAGCAAGATTATCACCAATCTCCTTGAAATCTACAAGATTTACCATACAAATTTAAATCTCCTTAAATGAAGATTTCAAATAAAACTCATTCAAATCTACTTGGAAACATTAGTTTTTCAAATCAAACAAACTTTTTTTTCGAAGAATAATTGTGGAACCGACCTATTTTCATTTATTGACAGATGGAAATGTAAATAAAAACTATCTATCTCACTTCCACCTCATATCAAAAAAATAAAACAACATTTGAATGTTTTGCCATAATCCTCTTTTTGTGCAGTGGAAATACCAAACAAATCTCATTACCTAAATCTCGGTTTAGTGGTTGGTGGAAACGTAGTATTAGTTTCCAAGTTATTAGGAGATGGTTTTGTTTTTTGATAAATGTGGTGAAGGTGAAATGTGTGTTCAGTTGAGGTATATTTGAGAAGGTTTGTGTCTTTGATTAAAGTTGTTGTTGTTTTTTCCTCGGTTATTTAAATGAGGTGACGTAGTTGTGTTATGCTAAAAGAGAAACAAAACGTATTGTTTTGTTTGTAGTCATCATCATTAGGCAGAACATGTTCTAAAATTGTACTCACCGGGAGGGGAGACAACTATGTCTTGGAAAGATGAAGAACATGAATGAAAGATTACAAGATTACGACACTTCGGATCTTTCGCTTTGTTATTGTAATTTTCAACACGCTTCGTGACACAAGTGGAGAAAATTTTTGTATAATTTGTATGAGATATAGGGACGATAAATCTTTAAGTTACTTGAACTTATTGTTTAAGTGATTTTTTACCATTATTTTTGTTTAAATGGTGTGGGCTATATTTTGATGATATAATAACAACAATAAAAATAATAATTGAAGAAGGAAATATATCTGATATTTGAATTTTTTCACCGCAGTATCTAGTTTTGCTTCCTATTTTGGCTATTAATATAATTTAAAGCAATTGAATAACAATTAAGAAATATTTTTCGATAATATTTTTGTGTGAAAAACTATTTTAATCATATAATAATTCGCGAGCAAAAATTCATCTCTACACAAATTTTCTTGGCTGCCACATCTGTTGTAACGTTTTGGGTGTCAACCCAGACCAACACAAGACACTTGGTACCAACTCACTTCAACCCGCACAGTTGGTCCCAAGACTCAATCCATCCCGAGACACTTCAACCCGGAAGCCAACTCTCGTCCCAAGAAAATCATACCGGAAATTAAAAAAACACTCCGAAATTTAATGGTTGGTGTATTTGCTGCGGTATTTTTTAAAAATGGTTCGTGAATTTGATTGAGAGAATTTGTCAGCGCCAGAGTTATAAGCAATATTTGAATTCTGAATTATGCTCCGCTTACATTATTTGGTTTATTATTATTGGTTTCTATCGTCGAGTCAATAAATGTTGACGTTTTTCCTTTTTGGGCATTTAGCGATGCAATTTATTGCCTCAAATATTTCCAATAGAGCCGTTGAGTAAGGCATGATGCAACTTTTATGGCTTTCTGGTGTGTTTTGTAGCGCGTTTTCTTCTAATACAGAAAGGTAAAACTGTAATTGTGGGAAAAGTACTTGCGTAAACGTACAAAAACAAGCAAATACAGCAGAAAATACACTACAGAACAATTATTATTGTTGGTTAGTACAGAATTTTGATGACGTGGACGATGATTGCGATGAAGATTACAATCTACAGCATCAGCTGCTGAAGCGATTTCATTCAAATTTGGCACTTGACCTTTTAAGTTCTTAGCAGATATTATTAAAAAAAAAAAAATACTACTAAAAAACATTTTTCTTACAATATTTACAACTTTTTTATACAAACAAAAATCAATAATTTTGCGCATTGCAGAACGAAAGAAGAACTTTCTGCAAAAAAATACTTGTATTAAGTGCCATTCATATGAGCTGCGAACTGCGTCTGCGAATAATTCTTTTAAATATATTTCTGAAGCAAATATAAACTTATTCTTATTTTAGTTGTTTAACAAATGAAATAATTTACCATATTTATACATTTTTATAGAAAATATTGCGTTAAATTACCTAAACTTACAAAAAATAACACATTTTAATATTTTCTACGCGACCATTAACTGCGAACTGTTAAATGAAAATTCTCAGTCCACAAATACAAGACGCTGCGAACAACTAATTCGCTCGAATTTAACCTCAAAAAAAAAATGATTTGGACAGTTCGCAGTTCTCTGCGACCACTCATATGAATGAAATGTCACATTCTGCGACCGTTCGCAATTCGCAGATGCAGTTCGCGGCTTCATATGAATGGCTTTAAATTCTGAAATAATCAAATTAAGGTAAGACTACACTCAGCGGAACTGCACGGTGCTTAGCTTAGCCGCAAATTGCATCTAAAGAGAAAATAATCCGATTTTAAGAAATTCATTTTTCGTATGGTGCGAGACATCGATTGAAAGGTGGCCCTTCCTAGATTACGAATATGCATTTTTCAAGTCGCTAAGCCGCTTAGTTTAGCCGCAAATCAAGTTTGAAGGTTCCAACTTTGGTGGGTCTACGACGTTTAGGTTGGCCAGAAATCGCGTTTAACGATAAAAGTCGGTTTTTCATATCATGCGATACATCGATTGAAAGGTGGCATTCCCTAGATTACGAATATGCATTTTTTAAGTCGGTAGGGCACTTAGTTTAGCCGCAAATCAAGTTTGAAGGTTCCAACTTTGGTGGGTCTACGACGTTTAGGTTGGCCAGAAATCGCGTTTAAAGATAAAAGTCGGTTTTTCATATCATGCGATACATCGTTTGAAAGGTGGCATTCCCTAGATTACGAATATGCATTTTTTAAGTCGGTAGGGCACTTAGTTTAGCCGCAAATCAAGTTTGAAGGTTCCAACTTTGGTGGGTCTACGACGTTTAGGTTGGCCAGAAATCGCGTTTAAAGATTAAAGTCGGTTTTTAATATCATGCGATACATTGATTGAAAGGTGGCACTCCCTAGATTAAATATGCCATTTTAAAGTCTTGTTTCATCTCGCACCAAAGGTTTTGCGTTGGTTTGGGAGAACCTTAATGTTAGACCGCACTCGACGGAACTGTACTGCAGCGGAACTACACTTCACACAAATTCGTATTATAAAGTTCGTAGTATAAAGTTCAGTTGGCGCTTAGTGCGATAAATCTCGAACAAATTCATACAAATAATATTTTGCCGTGTCGTGAAGTAGTTCCGCCGAAGTTGATTGCGGTTAATTAACAAATCATTATTATTCTGATCGTTCATAAAATCATTTCGTTTTCTAACTGTAGGTGTTTGGAATGTTACTTTTCGTTTTCAATACGAGAAGGAAATCAGAACTCGTGAAATTCAAAAATCATCATTCACAGAAACAGCAACAAAATTCAATTGCTTTGCATTAAACAAAATAGTAGCCCTGCTTCAATTTTGATAGAAAAGTATAGCTATTATATGAAAGTCTTTGTGAATTGGGGATCGAAATTTCTTTGATTTAGCAATTAATGTATTTATAAAACCAAGAAGCCTCTCTCTGTGAAAAACATTAGCTTTACGAATTAATTTTATATGAACGGGTAATAATAGGTGCGTTTTATTGGTTTTGTGAGTGAAAAGAAGAACGCCCATATTTCAGATATTTAATCGGACATGTCAATGACTTGTGTTGATGCAGTTGATTTGTTGTTTTTGAAACACGATTTGCGCTAAACTAAGTGTCAAAAGACCTCAAACCAAACACCTTTTTTCTTTTTAAATGGGATTTGCGGCTAAACTAAGCATCGCCGTAGGGAATTAAATATTACATATTCGTGATTTGGGAAGTGCCCTGTTTCCATCAAAAACGCAAGACAAAAAAAAAACAACTTTTGAAAATCGATATGCACAATGGTAGACCCCTCAAAGTTGGAACCTTCAAACTTGATTTGCGGCTAAACTAAGCGGATATTCGTAATCTAGGGAGTGCCACCTTTCAATCGATGTATCGCATGATATCAAAAACCGACTTTTATCTTTAAACTCGATTTGCGAGCCACAGAAGAATCGTAGAGTAGACCCCCCAAAGTTTGCACATTCAAACTTGATTTGCGGCTAAACTAAGCATCTTACAAAACTAAAAATTGCATATTCGTGATCTAGGGACTGCCCACCTTTCAATCGATGTATCGCATGATATGAAAAACCGACTTTTATCTTTAAACTCGATTTGCGAGTCACAGAAGTATCGTAGAGGCCCCAAAGTTTGCACATTCAAACTTGATTTGCGGCTAAACTAAGCATCTTACAGAACTAAAAATTGCATATTCGGGATCTAGGGACTGCCACCATCGATGTATCGCATGATATGAAAAACCGACTTTTATCTTTTAACGCGATTTTTGGCCAAACTAAACGTCGTAGACCCACCAAAGTTGGAACCTTCAAACTTGATTTGCGGCTAAACTAAGCCGCTTAGCGACTTGAAAAATGGATTTTCGTAATCTAGGGAGTGCCACCTTTCAATCGATGTATCGCATGATATCATTTTCGTTTAGAAAAGTGGCAACTCAACATATATTAGGCCTATTCAAGGCCTATCTTCCGACACAACACCTGTATTTTTCCGATTTTTCGTTTAGGAGCAGGAACCGTTTTTCCGATTTTAGCTTTTTATCCTAGCAGCGTTAGCCAGCCAGTAAGTCAGGGATATGCGTAAAGAAATATAATAAATAGTTAAAAAAAATAAACCATAATTGAACAATTTCTCATCACTTTTTAAATGTTTAAGCAAGTAAGAAAAGATATATATTTTTACATGAAAATGGTTTTCATTCTGCAAACAAATGTTTTTTTTTATTTAAAAAGTTATATTTTTTTGTAAGAAAGTTAGTTTTTTCTTTATAAAAAATTATTTTTTTTTTTGTATAAAAGTTAAGTTATTTTTTTTTTTTTTGTAAAAAAGTTATTTTTTTTTTGTTAAAAAGTTTATTATTTTTTTTGTAAAAAAGTTTTTTTTTGTAAAAAAGTTGATCATTTTTTTGTTAAAAAGTTTATTTTTTTTTGTAAAAAAGTTTATTTTTTTTTGTAAAAAAGTTTATTTTTTTTTGTAAAAAAGTTTATTTTTTTTTTTGCTAAAAAGTTATTTTTTTGTTGTAAAAAAGTTGTTTTTCTTTTTTTGTAAATAAGGTTTAAAAAAAAAATATCCCCCAAATCATAAAAAGCTAAAGTTCCCACTTAGAACGCTTTAGGCTGTAGGTTGTCGTCGCCAACCCTTCTACACGTCACCAAAACCAGCACCAAAAAAGGCACCACAAAACAAACCTTAAAATCATAACAGTTGTATCATGCCTTAAAAAACTACATTTTTTCACAATTTTCCGAAACTATTTAATGCACAAACCGTTGAGTTTTATTTTCGGTTTTTTCGGGGACGAAATTCTGTTTTTGGGTCGAGGTGTCTGGGTCGAGTTGTCCTGGGACCAAATGTCCAGTGGTACCAGACCGGCGGGTTCATTTGAGTCGGGACGAAAGGTGCTGGGATGAACTATACCCAACCCAACGTTTTGTATCCAAAAACGTAGGAGGTGGCGTAATCTTGTATTCTTGCATTCATGGATGAAGAGAAATGATGATGATGATGCACAAATTGATGATGATAATTGGTGTTGAGAAATTATATTTTTATTAATTTGCCACAATATTAAAACAAAACACTTTCATACAAAAATGAAATGAAACTCAAAAGTAAAAAGCTTATTAGAATATGTAAGCACAGTTTGAACTAAAATTTAAAGGGTTTTTACGGCAAAATAAATAAATATTCTCGGAGATAAATAAGAAACACCGGCAATCACTCGAAGGCAAGGGTTTGGTCTTTAGTCTTTATAGAACTTTATTTTCACTTTATAGAACTAAATTAAACATGAAACCGACGAAATTAGAAGATTTTATTATATGGGGCATATTCATAGTCGCAGATAGACCCAGGTTTAACTTAACTACAGTTTAAGACAATTTTGGATCAATGAATACAGACCAACTTTAATTTCAAATTATTGGTTTTATAA
This sequence comes from Melangyna quadrimaculata, assembly GCA_949320155.1. Classification (NCBI taxonomy): domain Eukaryota; kingdom Metazoa; phylum Arthropoda; class Insecta; order Diptera; family Syrphidae; genus Melangyna; species Melangyna quadrimaculata. The sequence goes on from CASGHW010000186.1 coordinate 14,774, forward strand.
TTTTATAAGATAACTAACTTGGTATACTACACAAATAGCTTCAAATATTTTGAAATGATTTCCTTAAAAAAATAGAATCAACGTCCGAAAAATCAACCAAAGCTATGTTTAACTTAGACCCAGGTCTAAAATGACTATGAATATGCCCCTATGTCTTTTACGAGAGAGTTGTTTTTTGTATGCAATGCGAAAGACGATATCTTTAAATGCCTTTATTTTTTCGCAGAAACTTCTGCTCCACGTATGGGGGGTGCCAAATGTACGATTGAATCTTTTTTCCGAACCGTGAAGTAGGAAAATTTGATTATAACTTTTCAGGAAAATTCCAACTTCTTAACTTATTTATTATGATCGATAAAAAATAATTAGAACAACGAACGACCAGAAACTTGAATAACGACTTGTAAAAGAAAAGACCTTCTTTTTGAACTTTATTGTCTGAGTTACCGTATGATTATGATTTTTTTTTATTATTCTTCTTAAAATGTAACATCGGTTTCTTCTTAAAAATAGCGTTACATCGTAAGATACATACAATTATATATGATGAACCTTGGTATTAAGGCGGGAATTTCAAATATTTATAATTTCAACAAATTAGAGATGAGATTTATAGGTACAATTATAAATTCGATAAATTTTAAGTTTTGTATTAAATAGTTAAGAAGATGTAATTCATTTTATTTATTAAATTAAATTGTTTGTATTAAGTGCCCCAACAGTGATTCTCTTTGTTTGCATCTCTTGAAAATGTTTAACAACTCATTGTCCATGGGGTTCTTTTTACCAGAATGGCAGGAAGCATTTCTTGTTCCTATTTTCAAGGCAGGTTCTAAAAATCTTGTAGTAAATTATAGAGGAATCTCCAAGCTCTCAGTCATCCCCAAACTTTTCGAAAGTTTGGTTAAAGATAAAATAGATTTTTGATAAAGGAATGCTTATCTGAGTCACAACATGGCTTCGTATCTGGCCGCTCTACTGTGACTAATTTGGCGGTTTTTTCTTCATACGTTCTAAATGCAATGGAAAATAAATGTCAAGTTAATGCATTTTACAACGACTTTAGCACAGCTTTTGATTCGGTAGATCATAGTATTTTACTGAAAAAGCTTCAGTATTTTGGTTTTCATTCTGAGATGCTTCAACGGATCTCTTCGTATTAAAAAACAGAACTCAACGAGTAATTATTGACAACAAAGTTTCGAGAAGTATAAAATGTACCTCCGGTGTTCCGCAAGGGAGTCATCTTGGCCCTTTACTTTACCTAATATATATTAATGATATAGTTGACATAATAACAAATTGTAATTATCTGCTATATGCTGATGATTTAAAATTGTACACTGAAAAAACTGTACTATGAGATTTTTAAAAAGGAAAATGTTTGACTTCATGTTCAAATATTTACAAATAGAACTTGGTTTAAATATAATTCAGATCTATTTAGATTCAAAAAAAACTATTATTTAAACAAAAGTCGGTTCAAGTCAACACCATTCATGTTTGATTATTGCATCAAAAACTGCACGTACTTTTTGTATATGCATTCAAACTTGTTTTTGGATTTGATTTTTGAAAGGCATAGTTGCCGATTGAATTCTTATTTGGTTGGATAGAGTTCACATTTTATCTTTGTCTTAAAATTGATGTAGTTAAGTCCAATCGAACTTAAAATGCGTATTGCCAACTCATACATCTAAGTAGGATCGCCTGGACAATACGCCAATTTTTGAGCAGGACTAAAAGTCGTTAAAAGCTAATTTTGGCTGGCTTATTAAAGAACTTTTATTTTAAAAAGAGAACTTCATACATAATTACCACCATTGAATTGGATTTACAAAATAAGTGTAATTTTAAAGGAAACTAGTTTGATTTAAACATAAATATGTTTGATTCAACATGAAAATGTATGCGAAAAAAATTACTATATTCTATTTGAAACAAGATTAAATGAAGTTAATTTAAACAAAATCATGTTCAAATCGTGCAACAATGAATTAATAGGTTTCTATTAAAATTAAATAGGAATCGATTCTGTTGTGTTCCACTAGAACACAAGAAAACACAACTTCTTTAATTTACGTTTAAAATTAGAGTGACTCAAACTCTACTCATTATTTCCTTCGTTACCTATTCCGAAACCTAGATGGTCACTTCTTTCGAATCAACCACGCATTCTACTTTACTTCACTTGCCTTGACACATATTGTTTATTTAACCAACGAGTGCACCATATGTTGTAATTGACATACTTGCACTCCATGGGTCAGTATTGTTTATGTTTGCAATATGACCCATGTCGTTGTTTTGTTGTTTGGTTGACATAGTTCGATTGCTGTTCCTTTCTAAGTGTAACGTATGACACACGAGGAACCTTTAGTAATAATCGAACTATGTGATGTGTCTTGCAAGCGATTCTTTGGAATTGTGTGTGGTCTCCAGTACTCCAGTTTAACGGCACAACACTCTTCCCCCCGTAAAATAAGAAAGGCGTACGAGGTGACGAGTGAGATCTTTCGGTTTCAGGTGCGGAAGTAAATAACTCAGGTCTTTATCACAATTGAATTTATTATTTGCAATCTTGTTTTTTTTTTTTTTTTCTTTTCTTTAATTTACTTATATACATACATTTATACATTACAATTTTTGTTTTTTTTTTTGTTTATAAAGGTTTTTTGTTTTTTTTATAATGATTAGGTAGCATTTTTGTTTCTAGTTTGTTTTATAAATTATTATACCTACAATGTTTCTTCAAGGTCAGGTGTTAAATTAATTTCGGGATTGTTTAAATTTTCTGTTGACTTTATGTTAAATGTACATTTCATTTTAATGATTTTTTTGAATATTACATATATAGCTAAGTCTGCACAAATAAGAAAAATAATAGAAACAGAAATGTGAGCATGTTCATGTGTGACATCTAATAACAAATTGTTTTTCTTTAACAAGTCTTTAATATTTATACTATAATGATCTAAATCCAGTTTTTCTATATGGATGGTATGAGGTGAAATTTGGGATAAATTGGTGGGAATTATTACGTTTTCAGGTATGGTTTGTTCTTCTAAAAAGTATGAAATGGGAGTTTTATTTTGTATGGTATTTGATGCCTGGAGGTAAACTTCTTTTGTTATTGCTTTACAGAATGGGGTTACACTCAGAATTCCACTGTCAGATATTGTGATCGTTTTTGGTACGTCTCCGCACAAATCCCTAACGTTCATTGGCTTTGGCATGACATATAGCCACGAATTCTTACTCATTAGATTGAACCAAACTTCTTGTTCAAGGGCAAATATTTTTGTTTCACAATTAGCGTAGTTTTTCATCCCTGATATTAATTCTATAATACAGTTGTCAGTATTATGGTTGTGAACTATGAAGTTTTTCTCACATATGAAGTGATTGGAGTCAGTTTTGGTACATTTGTCTAAATCTTCGCTATTCAAAAATATGTATCGCCTATAATTTTCGTTTATAGCTACAAACTCACTATATGTTGAGACATAGCTATACGTATTCTCTTTGTATTTTGAAGGTAATGGTGTAAGTTTTACTAAATTAAATTCTTAATCTACCAATGGGATAGTTACTTGTATCATGAGATTTTGATTAACGAAAATCGGATTCGTCGTAGTGATTCTGTCTATGATTGGAAGGTTCATTCAAGATAATTTTATTGGGAATCTTATGTTGTTTGGTAGTTCTAATTGGATGTCTTTTAATGTAGAAATGAATACTTCTGAATTAAGGAATCTGCTTTCTTATTTATTCGCTTTTGCTCCTTATAAGAAGTCAAGTATTTGAGATGGTTTCGATAGAATTTGTGTAGCAAATGAAAATGCTAAATTGGATATTTGATCAAAGTTATGTAGTGTTTTTTCGAAACTAGTAAGATTTTGAAGTTTTAGTGTGTTCTGTCTGATTTCTTCTGTAACAGAGTTGAAATTATTATTTATGCTTTTAGCTGTTTTGTTTAGTTCGTCTAACACGTCAGTGATTATTGTCATTTGGTTTTCTGTTATATGATGCAAGTTATTCTGGTTTTCTTGAACTAATCTTATTGCACCATCTATTTTTTCCGCGTCTTCAGAATCCATTGTTTCCTTTTTCTAAAAACTTACACTTCTCTAACTGAATTTTTAGATTGTATTTATCTAAAGCTTGAAACATTTCAGTTAATTTTTTGTTATGGTCGCTTAAATTCTTTCCATATATCATTATATCGTCTAGATATACTAAACATTTTATACCTTTTAGCCCAGTAAGAACTTTATTCATCAACCGCTGGAATGTAGGAGGGGCATTACGTAAACCGAATGGCATTCTGTTGAACTCGAAATGTCCGTTTGGTGTTTGGTGTAAATGCTGTTTTTTCTTTGTCCTCCTTATTAACTTCAATTTGATGAAATCCACTGGCTAGGTCCAGTGTTGTGAAATACTTCGAATCACCTTACTGTCCGAGGATGTCTTCGATATTAGGTATAGGAAACGCATCCGCGATAGTCACTTCGTTAAGTTTCCTGTAGTCCACTACTACTCTCCACTTTTGTTTTCCTTTCTTTGGCACGACTAGTAGGGGAGCATTCCATGGACTTGAACTTGGTCTAATTATTTCATTTTGCAACATTTTGTCTACTTGATTTTTTATTTCGTTTGTGTGAATTTGAGCTAATCGATATGGTCTAATGTATACCGGGGGTATATTTGGGTTTGTCTTTACTTGATGTGTAATCCCAGAAGTAGTTGACAGGGTATCGCCGTCAAGAAAAAAAAAATGGTTGTAAGTACGGCAGATATCAATAATCGATTTCTTTTCTTCACTATTTAGGTGATCTAGTGGAAGTTGGTTTTGAATTTTACTCAATCTGTCGTTTATATGAGTTTGAGTATCGAATGAGTTTAGGTTAAAAATATAGTAGTCATTACCATTTGAAAATTCTAAATTTAAGTCTTGTAGGACGACATCTTCATTGTTGGCGTTTAGTACGGATATATCCTTTTATGGGCTCGGTTATAGCTGAAGAGGTATAAACTTGGGGACGAATTTCTTGTGCGTAATAAATTTGATTTGTTAGCCCGTGAATTGGTCCATATTTTATTATTTTTTCAGATCTAGCAGGTATGGTAATAGACTTTCGTTTACTAATGAAATCTGTGGTATATCTTTTATCTTTGAAGTGGTATATTAAAGTATTGTCTTTATAATATAGTATAGCGTTGAAATTTCGAAATAAGTCTTCACCTAAAATTCCGTCTTGACTTATTGGAAAATTTGCAGGCACTACATGAAATAAGAATTTGAGATTTACGCCTGGTGTTATTTCTATGTTAAGAAGGATTGTACCTAGTGTTGATGTGGGAGTGTTACCTATGCCTTTTAATTCAATTATATTGTTAGTATGAACCCAAAGCTCTTTATTTAATGTATTTATTTTTATTAAACTCAAGCTTGCACCTGTGTCCAAAATTATCCCCTTATTAATTTTTTTTTATAAATTTATTAAATAATTAAATTTACTCTTAAAAATTTTATGTAAAAATATAATAATATTGAAAAAAAAATTTTTTTTATAAATAATAAATTTTTGAAAAATAATAAAAAAAATTTAAAGCATAATGTTTTGGTTTGAGATAGTATCTTAAGAAGCTACGTTTATTTCGCTTTTGAAACTAGAAGCATTACTTAAACAGTCTATAGGAGCAACAGGCTTAGATTTTTCGTTATGATTTTGTATTATTTCAGCAGTACGTGAATTATTCACTTCAGAGCTCAATGGTCCGTTTAGGAAATCTTGTAGATTATTTATTTGCGCGGTACTTCTATTTTGCCGGTGATTTTGGTTAAGAATAATTTTGGATTTTCTTGTACAGGTCTTTGTTTCCAAATGAATTGGGATATTATTTGTTTAAAATTTTCTTGAGTTGACTTTAGACTGTGAACGAAATGGATTTGATTTTTGGTTTTGAGACAGTGGATTATGAGAATTTGATTTGTTGTTTTGAGATGGTTGATTCAGTGGATTTAGTGAAATTGAATCTTCTTTTTCGGATCCATGATACAGTGGATGCAGAGAATATGAGTTTTCATTCTGGGATACAGTGGATTCGGTCGATACAGAGAAATTGAATCTTTATTTTGAGATTCTTGATGCAGTGGATCAGAGAAATTGAATCTTTATTGTGAGATTCTTGATACAGTGGATTCAGTGGATACAGAGAAATTGAATATTTATTTTGAGATTCTTGATACAGTGGATTTTCTTTGTTGTCGATTTTACACCTTAATTTATGTGCTTTACCTGGGTCCGGGTGTTTGACGGGCCAGGTTTTTGGTAGTTTCCCGAACTTTGTGAGGCTCCAAATTGAGGCGAATTGCTTTGTTTGTTGTTAAACTGCGTTTTTCTGCACTGGTCTATTGTGTGACCTAGATTTTTGCAGTAACGACATGAAGCAGTATTAAATACGTTATTGACTCTCTCAGGCTGACTTGTAAAAGAATTAGGTCTGTAAATTCTGTTATTGTTCGAAAATCTGTTCGTGCTTTGCTGAAGACGACACTCTGTTGTGTTGTGTGTCTTTGTTAGGCAATTGTGACAGTTTTTGTTTTCAGCTGTAACAAGAAGTTTTTCTTCTTCCATTGCAATATCTATAGCTTCGTCTAAATTTGTACATCTAGCGCTTTTTACCCGGGTTTTTAGCTGGGGTATAAGTCCATTACAAAAGCTATTTAAAATAGTTTTGCTGTTTAGGTTTCTGATAGCTATATTAGCAGCGTCATCTCCGGTGCTAGCGTTAGCATTATTTAGTTCATCAAAAAGAGCGTTGGCCCTTCCCGCGAAGGCACTTATGGGTTCTCTAAACCCTTGTTTAAACTGGAAAACTTCGGTCTGTATCACTTGCACGGACCTAGTTTTTCGGAAGTTCTTTATAAGTGCTTCTTTTAACTCTGCCCAAGCATTATAATCGTTATACTTGATTATAACATTATATCCTCTGTGGGATATTGTTCACTTTTTTTTCGTTTGTTTTTTCACTATAATTTTTTTTTTTTTATAGACAGTATTTTAAAGCGAAACGTGTAAATACAAAACAAAAATGTGCAACAAAGCAACAGCTCCCTGGCAATGTCACGGTTTTGAAATGAACTGTCAAAATTTGTATGGGAAAATTTTCAGCAAAACAGATAATTTCATCTCACGAATTTGATGCGGAAAGCGCAGAACTAAACCTCTATTCACTGGGATAGGTCATTTGTGACGTTTAATTTGATCATTTCCCAGGTTTACGCAAGTATTTTTAGAGATGTATTATTGTAAACATCTTGACGAAAGTTATATTTTCCTGCAAAGCTGAAAATTGTCTCGTTGCATGAATACCCTTATTATTCCTATTTTATTCTCATATTTATCTTTCGCTTTCTATTCTGCGCACCTCTAATCTTCCATCAACATCTAATCTTTGTATACAAAATCGACCCACAAGAGTAATGAATCGCTAGGTATAGATGTCTTTTTTCTTATTACCTACCTACACTTAAGTTTCGCATCAATCGATGACACCCCGACTCCACAAGCCATGAACGATGGCCGAAATATGGAACATGTCTAAAAAAAATCCCATGGAGTCGCAAAAATCCATGTCCAAGCAGTGACATATCCATACAAATCAGATTGTGGATTGGATTGTTGATTGGATTATGGACATCGTTCATGGCCTGTGGAGTCGGAGTGTGAGGAAACATTCACACATGCAAGATGCTCATACTTGTACATGTTAAGCCTGATCCACATCTGTGTCGTGTGTTGTGTTGTGGAGTCGTGTGTCACTATCGCTACAATGTATTTCATATGCGTAGGACCATATTTGTCTCATGTGTTGTGTTGCAGTGTGGCGCATAAAATATATGGAATGACAGCGTCACACGACTCCACAACACAATACACGACACAGATCTGGATCAGGCTTTATGCTGTTTGACCTTTCCACTTTTCCGACCAAAAATAATAATTATTTTCAGAGCTATTTGACGTTTGTGTCATTTTCAAAAGTAAACAAATTATTTACAAATTAACTACAAATCTCAGGTAAACAAGCAATGCAACATAATAACAATAAAATTTATAGAATTCTCATTTCTTTGCTAGAGAAAAAAACACAATAAAGCATTCCAAAATTGCGGCAGTGACTGTGCTCTGGCGGAGGTGATTATTTTGGATAAAAATTGGATGGATGTGAGTTGGCCCGAAAGTTACACGAAAATCTCCAGCAAATCAACTCTCGATTATACGTAGTCCGGGGTAATCCCGACGAAGTATTTCCAAAACTCCTCAAATCGTGGAATGTTAAAGTTTTGACTTTCGAAACTGATATTGAACCATATGCAAGAAAACGTGACGCTTCCATTGCCAAGCTTTGCAAGGAAAATAATGTAGAAGTTTTGCAATTCAGTTCTCATGATATCTACAATTCATAAATTGTATTGCACCGAAATATGAGGGAGAGACAGAAGGTCTACGTCGTCTCGACGAAAGCTTCCACGACAGCAAATGGGTTAGCAGTTTCGAGAAACCGAATACATCACCAAACTCTCTAGAGCCCAATACCACAGTTTTGAGTCCATACCTCAAGTTTGGCTGCCTTAGTTCTCTTCTATTCTATAAAAAACTGAAGAAAATTTACGACAAGAACTCAAAACACTCCAAGCCACCAGTCTCGCCATGGGTCAGTTGATGTGGAGGGAGTTTTACTACACTGCCGATGCGGTCGAACCAAATTTCGATCGAATGATTGGAAATTCTTTTTCCTTGCAGAGAAGAACGACCAGCATTTGGAAGCCTGGGCACATGACATATCCCTGCATAGATGCAATTATGCGTCAACTACGGCAAGAGGGATGGATACATCATTTAGCAAGACATTCCGTTGCCTGTTTTCTAACTCGCGGTGAGTTGTGGATCTCATGAGAGGAAGGGCAGAAAGTTTTCGAGGAGCTACTTCTCGATGCCGATTATATAATAATCGTGATAAACGCCCTGCAAAATCGACATCCTCAAAACCCCCAGCCAAGAGACTTAAGTCATAATTGTTGTTCGATTTTCATCACTTTAATACTCATTGTTTTTTCTTTTTAATAAATCTTTTTTTTTTTTTGTTATTTAATGTTTTTTTTTCTGTTTTACTAGATAAATTCGAAATAATTTCTTTCTCCTATTCTCACTGTCGGATCTTCAAGGCTTGGATTTTTAATGAAAGTAAAAATGGCAGGCTAGATTCATGTATTAAAATTTTTGGGAGAGATAAAAAATTTCACACTAAAAATGTGAGAGTGCTTTCTCGAAAGCGTTATCTGAAAGTGATTTGCTTTCTTGAAAGCGTCATTTCAAAGTGATTTGCTTTCTTGAAAACACTTTCAGGAACTACTCACACAGTGAATGTTTTTTTCCACGATTTACATTAAAAATAGTAGTGAACTTTTACAACACTTCATTTGAATTATTGGCCCTTTCGATTTTTCTAAATTTTCATTGATATTTGCAGCGCAAGGAAATGAACGATAATTCATAGAGAAATGCAGAGATCTAGTTTTTATGAGTAAAAAAACAAAAAAGGACAAGAAATTTTATTGAGAAAAGATCATAGTAACTATCTACAGTCTACACTACCCGCTTTCTTTTTCTGGTATGTTGAGGGCAAGCAAATTTCTTTTCTGCGCGCTTAAGATTGTGTTAGGATCATGTTTTTAAGTGAAATAATCTCAACTGGAAATGGAAAAACTACATGCAGTTTGTATTTCTAGAATTTGTTTGAAGATTTTTTCGATAAAAAAAAGCAAACAACTCAAAATTGCAAAAAAATACACTTACGGGTAAAAAAGGCAAAATAAAATACATATATTTTGAATCAGGCGGACATGAATCGTTTTTGTATAAAGTCGATAATTTCTTACGATCACGCAAAAGAATAGGCAAAGTTAGCAAAATCCTTTGCCTGGTCATTAGATATAAAATAAAATGCAAATAATTAAATACCTCCTCCATCTGTTTGAACCACAAACGATAGGCTTGATTCCCAAAGCGCTGGGGCTCTTCAAAAGGCGGTGTCTCATCAACCATTTTATTGAATTTGTCAAGCATTCCAAGAAGATTCTGCATTGTTTTTGAAATGAACATTTTATCGGTTAGCTTTTTCCCTTGAATGGCCGTATTAATTCCATTGATAAATCTTTATAGATTTTGTTGTTATAGATTATGCATTCCATATTTTAAATTTCTAGATTTTTGTTATTCGAAATTTTGACGTTCTAGATTATGACTTTCTAGATTTTGTCTTTTAGTATTGTTTAAGATTTCGTGCTAGACCCTTTTTATATTCATACTCCTAACATTAGCCCTCATTGATATGACAATAATATTTAAATGTCAAATGCATATATGAACATATATATTTATGGAAATAATTTTGTTTTCAACAGAATAAGTGTGCGAAGTAAAGATACCGCCATAAAAGAACAGCGACACAAAAGCGGAGTAAGTGGTCTTATTCCAATAAGAGAGCTACCAGAAACAGATAAGAGAATCATCAATATAATAACTCCGGAAGCGGTGGAGGCGTTTGAGCTTCGGTGGGTGAAATTGGTTTTGAAGAGATAACGGTTAGTGTAGGAGTCATTTTTTAAAAATATATACGTTTTTTAAACTTTTTTTTATCTTTTAAAGATGCAAGCGACGTTTGAAATTCAAGACGTAATGGAAGATTTTTCTGTCGAGCATCTTGATGTCCCGGCTCAGCTCACACAACCAACAAGCCAAACTGGGCTCCAAGGTACACCGCACATGGTTGGGGAAGGACTTGCACCTACCTCCGCAAAAAAACGTAATACGCTTTCTGGTTCAACCAATGATGCCCTTAAAATTTACAAAGAGATGGAGTTAAAAAAAATTTGATTGAAGGAAAGATTCAAAATCAAGAAAAGCTGATAATATTAGAACAACAAAAGTTCATCTCTTGGAAGCCCTTGTCTTCTTGTGACTGACATTGTACATTGTGTGACATTGTGTGGGAATGGGTGTCATAAGCCACGGCTGCAATGGGTATCCACTATCCCCTAGTAGCCAACAATTGCGTTCTCCTTCATTGTATAAATCTTGTAGGGTTGACTTGACTCTTGATCGTCGCCAAACGTAAGCATCATGGGCTGTCCCTTCGTATTGAGCGTTAGCACTCAAAATAACAAAATCAGCACCACAAACGATTTGAACACTCATTGAATCTCCGCCTTTTCGGCAATAGAAAACATGTTCTATTTCCCTTCGAGGAGCTGATACTTTGATGTGAGTCCCATCAACTAATACAATTACACCCGGAAAACCATGTTCTTCATAAAATTTGGGTTTTGTGCTTGGAAATTCTTCTGTCCCAGGAAATTTCACATATCTGTGGGCTTTTCTATTCAATGCAGTAGATATCTCTGTAACACAGCGACTTACTAACGTCTGAGACAATGATGATAGTGAATCTTGACCAACAGCACGTTGAAAACTACCCGTTGCATAAAATCGCATAGCACTTAACACTTTCACGTGACATGGAAGCGCATTTCTTCTTTGAATGGTGTTGAAGAATGGCTTTAAATCGTCAATTAAGTCCACGCATAAGTGCTTCGGGAATCTATATAGTTTAATAAAGTGCTCCGCAGTCGTAACTTCGAATGGATTTTGTCCTTCTCGAAGGACAAAATCCGCAAAATTCTTAGATTATTCCTAAGAAAAAACAATAAGGTATTGGTTTAATAATTCTTTATTTGCACAAATCGGCGGGTGGTTTAAAAAAGTTAATACCTCTGTTCACTACGTCGTCTGTTATAAATTATTAATCGAATAAAAATTCCCCACATGATTATAAAAAAAAGAAATGAAATACAAAGGTAGATTTATATAAGTTTGATTTTAAGAAAATAAAAACAATTATGACAGCTCACTGACAGAATTTATCATTTAGTACTTTTTAGTACAAACTTTGACAGCTGTTTATCACAATGTGTTTGAGAATTGCATAAGACGAGTTCATGATATGATAAATTGAAAAATCCATGTGAAAACTGAAATGATATTTTATTTATCACTTCAAATTTCATAGATCGAGAATTGACCCCCAGGATGATGATGAACCGGGATTGAAATCTTGTAATTTCCTTTTCTAGCACCGTTGGTTGGATCAGATCTCCGTTGAATGCGCTTTTTTTACTTCTTTGAAATCTCACTTTGAAATTCCTCTGGCTGAAGATTTTTTTTAATTATTTAAAAAAAAAAGCACACTTTTAAGGCTCGAAGGACCATGTTCTTTACCCAGATAAGTTAAGAATATTTAACTATTGAAATTTGATTTAAATTTAACGAAAATATAGCCAATTAATGTCTTAATTTTTTTTTCTTTTAAATACAACTCTCTCTTCACGTTATAAACTTCCAAAATCACTTTATTGCTTTGCTTTCAAAATTGAAGTGAATATAAAATCTATTGGCCGAAAACTTTTTACCTCGGTGTCTTTGTTCTTATACTGCGTTCAGCTGTAGTATATAGTTTACAATTTACATTACAAAGGTTGATAAACTCTTATGCAACTAAGATCTTAAAATAATTTAATACATAAAGGAGTTTTCCCCTACATTCGAACATTCAATGATTTTGTTCAACAATTCCCCATATTCAACTTCTTGTAGTGTGAACAGGTTGAGAATATTTTATTTATATAATTTATTTCGGCCATTAAGGAAATTGTTAGAGTGCGTTAAAACATTAATTTAATCAAGGTGAACAAGGACAAATCTATAATTTAAGTTTGACATTTGGCAAGTAGTTTTAATTTAGTATTCTGCCGGTAACATCTTTCACTCATTGAATCGCCGCCTTTTCGGCAATAGAAAACATGTTCTATTTCCCTTCAAGGAGCTGATACTTTGATGTGAGTCCCTTCAACTAAAACAATTACACCCGGAAAACCATGTTCTTCATAAAATTTCTCTTTTATGCTTGGAAATTCTTCTGTCCCAGGAAATTTCACATATCTGTGGGCTATTCTATTCAATGCAGTAGATATCTCTGTAACATAGCGACTCACTAACGTCTGAGACAATGATGATAGTGAATCTTGACCAACAGCACGTTGAAAACTACCCGTTGCATAAAATCGCATAGCACTTAACACTTTCACGTGACATGGAAGCGCATTTCTTCTTTGAATGGTGTTGAAGAATGGCTTTAAATCGTCAATTTAGTCCATGCATAAGGGCTTCGGGAATCTATATAGTTTAATAAAGTGCTCCTCAGTCGTAACTTCGAATGGATTTTGTTCTTCTCGAAGGACGAAATCCAAAATTCTTAGATTATTCCTAAGAAAAAACAATAAGGTATTGGCTTAATAATTCTTTATTTGCACAAATCGGCGGGTGGTTTAAAAAAGTTAATACCTCTGTTCACTACGTCGTCTGTTATTAATTATTAATCGAATAAAAATTCCCCACATGATTATAAAAAAAAGAAATGAAATACAAACGTAGATTTATATAAGTTTGATTTTAAGAAAATAAAAACAATTATGACAGCTAACTGATAGAATTTATCATTTAGTACTTTTTAGTACAAACTTTGACAGCTGTTTATCACAATGTGTTCGAGAATCGCATAAGACGAGTTCATGATATGATAAATTGAAAAATCCATGTGAAAACTGAAATGATATTTTATTTATCACTTCAAATTTCATAGATCGAGAATTGACCCCCAGGATGATGAAGAACCGGGATTGAAATCCTGTAATTTCGTTTTCTAGCACCGTTGGTTGGATCAGATCTCCGTTGAATGCGCTTTTTTTACTTTTTTGAAATCTCACATTGAAATTCCTCTGGCTGAAGATTTTTTTTAATTATTTAAAAAAAACACACACTTTTAAGGCTCGAAGGACCATGTTCTTTACCCAGATAAGTTAAGAATATTTAACTATTGAAATTGATTTAAATTTAACGAAAATATAGCCAATTAATGTCTTAATATTTTTTTCTTTTAAATAAAACTCTCTCTTCACGTTATAAACTTCCAAAATCACTTTATTGCTTTTCTTTCAAAATTTAAGTGAATATAAAATCTATTGGCCGAAAACTTTTTACCTCTGTGTCTTTGTTCTTATACTGCGTTCAGCTGTAGTATATAATTTACAATTTACATAACAAAGGTTGATAAACTCTTATGCAATTAAGATCTTAAAATAATTTAATACATAAAGGAGTTTTCCCCTACATTCGAACATTCAATGATTTTGTTCAACAATTCCCCATATTCAACTTCTTGTGGTGTGAACAGGTTGACAATATTTTATTTATATAATTTATTTCGGCCATTAAGAAAATTGTTAGAGTGCGTTAAAACATTAATTTAATCAAGGTGAACAAGGACAAATCTATAATTTAAGTTTGACATTTGGCAAGTAGTTTTAATTTAGTATTCCGCCGGTAACATCTTTCTTCTATGTTTTAATTTTTAACTTCCCATTGGAAGTTATTGTTATTGGTGCGATTTGTCGAATTGAAAATTTTGAAATATCTTCACGTTTTGAGGTCTCTAGAATCAGAATTCGTCGTTTTTAGAAAGATGTCTGTATGTGTGTATGTGCTTACGTTCGGGGTACTTTTTTTGTCCACCATATCCCGAGAAAGAATAAAGATATTGACCTCGGATGAATTTTATTTTACAGATAATATTGCCATAACGTGCTGAAAAGGTTTTCTAACTAATTCAATAATCTTTTTTTTCTAAAGCAATTTAAAAAGGAGCCAGCTCTTGTCGCGCAATGCAAATGAGTGCTAGTTTTGTGCATACACAATCTACAACAACAATAAACACAGTGCTATAGTTCAATCATAACACAGAGTGGTAAATTCCTTCCTTCTTCTTAACCATTATCTCTCACAGTCGTGTAAGCTTAATTGCTGTTGCATTGTGTAGGTCTCCCCTCACCGTGCTCGCAGGGATTAAGATGTCATGATATTAGATATGTTTGTCTTTTCTAAATAACCAGGCCGGTTGTGTCTGTCGCCAAGGCATAACACTGGCGATAGTTTGTTATAGTAAAGTTCAAATTGGGATTTAGATTAGACATTCATCTTAGTTAATTGTATGATTCGGTTTTAGTTAGTTTTTGTTTTATTGAAATGGTCGATGAATTTACAGTCGACTTTAGCAACATTCGGGGGACTAGACAAAATGTCTGTGCTGTCTACGTCTATACTGCGCAAAGCAGGCTAGCCGTTTTGGCACTGAGTGAAACTTAAGTAGGAGAAAACTCCGATTATACGGAATTCAATCTACCTGGTTATTATTTAGTGCCATTATTCTGTCCTCATCATGGTTTCACCGTTTATATAAGGAATGATGTTGCGTACCAACTTCAACCATAATATGGTTTGTGTTCAAACACAAATTTTAACTTCATGTGGTTCAAATTTACGGTCAATAAGCACATCATTCATTCCTGTTTTATTTATCGGAGCCCAAATCTGGACAGAAATTCAACTTTTAACGAATTTGATGCTCTGTCCGACTCCATCCTAAGAATTGTTGCCCATTATCCTCACACTCAAATCGTCATTGCGGGCGATTTCAATTTACACAATTCTAGTTGGCTTCGCTTTTCTGGCCAGACAATACCCGAAGGAAGGTATGTTGAGCTCTTTGCTGAGTTAAACCACCTGACTCAGCTTGTTGACTAGCCAACTCGAATCCCTGATGTTGCAGGTCAATCCGCCAACACACTTGACTTGTTTCTTACCTCTGACCCTGATAAATACACTATTTGTGTATTATCGCCTCTAGGCACATCAGACCATTGCATCATATCTGCTAATTTCTCGTGCCAAAAAAAACTCATTTAAAGAGAAAGTACCAACGAGAATCGTTTGGCAATACGAGAAAGCCAACTGGGACGGTCTCAACGGTTGCTTCAGTAACTTTAACTGGTCACTGTGCTTCCTGCTTCCTGGATAGTGACGTAGATGCCAGTGCAGATATGATAACAAACTTAATTCTTTGTGCAATGAGAAATTGTATCCCGAATAGGCAGGGACGTATACAGCTTTAGTTCTTGGGGGGGGGGTCATGTCGAGAAAAAATTAAAACACAAACTAATATTTGTTAAAAGTCAAGTGCCTAATATATTTTTTTTTTTTTCATATTTTACTGTGCGTATATAAAAGAAAAAATCTTTATTAACTATACTAAAAGGTTTTGTTTCTTTTACTTTCGGTCAGAATATCGTCTTTTAATCAATTACTAAAGACAAATCATCATGGTGAGTTACAGCGTCGAGCAACACGTGCAAATGATGTTTTGGAGCAGTTGGAAGTTGATCCCAAGTTTAGTCGAAAAATCATCTTTAGCGATGAGACCCATCTTTGGATGACCTTATTTATTTATTTATTTTGGGCTGGAGGCGTCATCGGTCCGTACTTCTTCGAAAATGATGCTGGCCAGGCCATCACTATTAACGTCGATCGCTATAGGCCAACTTCTTGTGGCCTAAATTGAATGATATGAACACTGAAGACATATGGTTTCAACAGGATGGCACTACGTGCCACACAGCTTAAGACACAATCCATATTATGCACGAGCGGTTTCATGGCATGGTTATCTCGTGCCGAGGCGACGTGAATTGGCCTGATTTACGCGCCAAAGTCATCGAAAACTAGACCTTTCGAACCCATTTGAACTATGTTATGTTACTATCACAGGGCTCTCAAATAAAAATAAAACTTTATTGATAACTTATATAAAACTTGTTTTATTCAATTTTAAAATCGACCCGTCCTTAATGGGAAACCCTATAATACATTACCTTTGTTAAAAATAAGTTAAAATAATTTAAAATCGTTCATATCCTGGAAAAAGATATCGTACCTTAACTCATTTCATTTCAAGACAGTTAAGAATCAAAAGTCGGCGTGAAATAGCAGACTACGAATTTAATACTAAATTTTCACTACGCCAAGTTAGGCAATTTCGTTGAAAATATATATTTCGAACTGCCAAAGCCAATTCAAAATGAAATGAGCTACCTATACAAAAAAAATTTACAAATTTTAGACGAAAACATTTTTTTGGTATTTGCAAAGTTATCTCATTTTTGGTTCCAAAGAAAAGTAAAATAAACAACTGAGTCGAATGAACCTTTATTAGCTGGACCATCAGTGAACGCGCTTTTCGTTTTTATTCCTGAATGTTACATTTTTTATTTCGGAGGGCCTCAGCAACAGCATAGAGTAATCTCCAGTTGCCTGAACAAAAAAACTCAGTTAAGCTGTCAAAATACTGAGGAAAAAAATTTTTGGATTCGCTTGGTCATTTGTTTTGAATTTTATTCAGAATTTATTTTAATCCTACCAAAGTTTTTATTTCAGCGAATTGAAATTGCAGGAAAAATTAGTAAAATATCATTGGTACTGTGCACTGTTTTCTGTTTCTGGAATTTAAGTAAATAGATATAAATATTCACTACTGAAAATGAAAACAAAAGCAATGATTTTCAAAAATGACCACTTGGGTAAATTTCTCTTGTTACAATAGTGGAAAAACTAAAATACATTACAAATTCGTATTATAATTGAATACAAAGATTTGTTTTCGTTGTGTTTCAAGAAAAGTGTGAACAAAGTTCACGAGTGATTTTTTGATATGCCTCTGATTTGAAAAAAAATGTATGTCTCTAAGACTGCCACCCATGGAAAAGTGAAAGGCACCTTTCAAAATAAATATGTACATCAAATATACCTTATCTTTCTTACCATAAAAATAATGGACAAAGTTCTTAAATTCTACGAGCCTAGTCGCTTTTCGTAAATGATTCCATCCGTCTGGTCAAATGGTTCACCGCAAGGAGTTCCAAAAAATCTCCTTTACCATAGCTTTTGGCTTTTGCATTATGGGATTCATAGGTTAATTTGTAAAAGTAATCTACATCCAAATCAATAACAGTATTCTTCGATCGTAAATGTTGAATAAGTGCAAACAAAATCCTTTCATAATAGGTTTTCATCATAGTTTTATATATTTACATTAATATTTTTTGGTTAGAATAACTAAATTGAAAGTTATCACTTTTTTGCCTTTAAAAATAATATGTCATACAGAAATCAAACAAAACAATTTCTGTATGGGTTCTATAATGTGTTTAAAGATTTTATTTTCAGGAAAAAAAATGTTTCTTTTTTTTCAAAATCCTATAAGTTTTTACTTTACTGAGTGAAAATTTGGTAACAACTCCGCATTTTGAGAAGTTTGTTGTTTTGTTAAATTTGAGGAACGAGGAAGAAAATATAAGTATCATCGATTGACTACAAAATAACGTAGGTATTCCATTGCCATGAAAATTAAATTTCTTATTGAATTGAAGTTACCAACATTCAAATTCTCTATTGAAATCTAAATTAACAATCGAAAATCCTACTAGCTTTCTAAGTAACCAACTTTCATTTAATTTTCTATGTGGTTACTAAATAATTATTTCAGATCAACAAAATAATCTTGAGTTCTCGGGGGGTGACATGACCCCGTGACCCCCCCGCCTGTATACGCCGTTGCGAATAGGGTAAAATATATCAAACCCAAAGAAAACTCATGATTTTTTATTAGGGTTAGAGAAGTAAGTTTCCGATGTTATAAAGCCAACCCTACTGAGGAAAACCGGAATAAGTTTAAACAAGCTAGAAAAACCTGTAATGTTCATATTCGACGAACCAAATTTTTGCATGACCAGAAATTAAGGCGAAAAATACTACAATGTCCCACAGGTAGTACAAATTTTTGGTCATTTGCAAAGAACATACGCAATGCTACTTCGTCGTCGGTTCCAACGCTCATCTTCAACGATACACCTCTGGTCAGCTCGATAGATAAAGCCAATTTTCTTGCAGCACAGTTTGCTGTTAATTCGACGCTGCCAGAGTGTTATGACTCCCCCTGTACTTGAGAGCGTAAACGATTTCATGGGACCAATCTTCTTACGCACTCGTGCAGTTGCCAGAGTTCTGAAAGATCTTGATATACACAAATCCGCTGGCCCGGATAGTATCCCTCCCATTGTTCTGAAGAGGTGTTCTTCAACGCTGGAAAAACCACTGCGTAAGCTTTTCCATCTGTCCTATTCTACTGGTCTCTTTCCGAGTGGATGGAAAACAGCATTTGTCTAGCCAGTGCCTAAAAAATGGGTATCTTCTTCACTCTCAAACTATCGACCAATTGCACTTACGTTCCTTCTTTCCAAGGTCGTGGAGACGATAATTAATTTCCAGCTCAAGAAATATCTCGAGGAACGAAAGCTTCTTAATGACCGGCAGTACGGCTTTCGTAGCAATAGGTCCACTGGTGATCTGATGGTATATCCCACCGAACAGTGGAACAAATCTTTAAATCGTTTTGGAGAAAGTAAGATTATTGCGCTTGATATTTCTAGGGCGTTTGATAGAGTTTGGCATCAAACTCTCTTAACGAAAATGCGCGCATTTGGTATTGATGAACCTCTTCTTCGTTGGATTAGAAATTACCTTTCGGACCGTTCAATTCAAGTTGTTTTGGACGGCTTCAAGTCTGAAATCCAGAAAATAAATGCTGTTGTGCCCCAGGGCTCCGTTTCGTCTCCGACTCTCTTCCTTATATTCATAAATGATCTTCTGTCTGGTACGTCTAATCCAATAGACTGTTTCGCTGACGACAGCACCCTCAGCTTCTCATATTCGTTTTCAGATTCACATCCATGTCCTTCGGATGTGGAACTTGAACGGCAGCGTATGATTAGCTCATTAAATTCTGATCTTGACTGCATTGTCCAATGGGGAATTATCAAACCCAAAGAAAACTCATGATTTTTTATTAGGGTTAGAGAAGTAAGTTTCCGATGTTATAAAGCCAACCCTACTGAGGAAA
This sequence comes from Melangyna quadrimaculata, assembly GCA_949320155.1. Taxonomy (NCBI): domain Eukaryota; kingdom Metazoa; phylum Arthropoda; class Insecta; order Diptera; family Syrphidae; genus Melangyna; species Melangyna quadrimaculata. The sequence continues at coordinate 34,745 of CASGHW010000186.1, forward strand.
ACCGGAATAAGTTCAAACAAGCTAGAAGAACCTGTAATGTTCATATTCGACGAACCAAATTTTTGCATGACCAGAAATTAAGGCGAAAAATACTACAATGTCCCACAGGTAGTACAAATTTTTGGTCATTTGCAAAGAACATACGCAATGCTACTTCGTCGTCGGTTCCAACGCTCATCTTCAACGATACACCTTTTGTCAGCTCGATAGATAAATCCAATTTTCTTGCAGCACAGTTTGCTGTTAATTCGACGCTGCCAGAAAGTGTTTTGACTCCTCCTGTACTTGAGAGCGTAAACGATTTCATGGGACCAATCTTCTTTCGCACTCGTGCAGTTGCCAGAGTTCTGAAAGATCTTGATATACACAAATCCGCTGGCCCGGATAGTATCCCTCCCATTGTTCTGAAGAGGTGTTCTTCAACGCTGGAAAAACCACTGCGTAAGCTTTTCCATCTGTCCTATTCTACTGGTCTCCTTCTGAGTGGATGGAAAACAGCATTTGTCTAGCCAGTGCCTAAAAAATGGGTATCTTCTTCACTCTCAAACTATCGACCAATTGCACTTACGTTCCTTCTTTTCAAGGTCGTGGAGACGATAATTAATTTCCAGCTCAAGAAATATCTCGAGGAACGAAAGCTTCTTAATGACTGGCAGTACGGCTTTCGTAGCAATAGGTCCACTGGTGATCTGATGGTATATCTCACCGAACAGTGGAACAAATCTTTAAATCGTTTTGGAGAAAGTAAGATTATTGCGCTTGATATTTCTAGGGCGTTTGATAGAGTTTGGCATCAAACTCTCTTAACGAAAATGCGCGCATTTGGTATTGATGAACCTCTTCTTCGTTGGATTAGAAATTACCTTTCGGACCGTTCAATTCAAGTTGTTTTGGACGGCTTCAAGTCTGAAATCCAGAAAATAAATGCTGTTGTGCCCCAGGGCTCCGTTTCGTCTCCGACTCTCTTCCTTATATTCATAAATGATCTTCTGTCTAGAACGTCTAATCCAATAGACTGTTTCGCTGACGACAGCACCCTCAGCTTCTCATATTCGTTTTCAGATTCACATCCATGTCCTTCGGATGTGGAACTTGAACGGCAGCGTATGATTAGCTCATTAAATTCTGATCTTGACTGCATTGTCCAATGGGGAATTAAGAACCGCGTGGAATTTAATGCTTCAAACACTCAATGCTGTCTACCGTCGTCTAAACGAAACCCACCCCCCATGCCACTATCCATGAGTGGCACTTGCATTGAAGAAACCGAAAAGCTTTCAGTCCTCGGTATGTGTATCACAGACCACCTTCTGTGGAATGATCACATAATCGACGTCGCCAAAAATGCTGCTATGTGCTTAGGTTTTCTTCGGCAATGCAAGAAATTTGTCTCCCCTTCTGATCTGGCTGTAATCTATAAAGCCTTTATTCGTCCAAAACTCGAGTACAACTCTCATGTTTTGGCAGGTGCTCCAATAACCCATGTGAGTCTATTGGATAGTGTTCGCGCCATCTACGATTTAGGTTGGGTACCACTCACTCCTAGCACATCCCTGCTGCTGGAGTGAGTGACACATATTCAACCACACCTAACTTCGCGATGGTGTGAAATTTATCGGCTCACGGATGTCGAAGTGTCAACCATTTTGTAAATGGTTGTCTCGGTCACTTTTTTATCGACCCTCGTTCTGGCTTGGTGGCTTCTCCGCAAATTTGGCAGCTTCCCTGCAGAAATTCTAAAAACCTAAAACTTGACTCTACCTACCTAAATCTAGTTAAAAAATAAAAAATTAAACAGAAAAAGAATTACGAGTGTTTCACTAATTTGAAATTGAAAAAGGGTTCTATCCCCAACGAAAAAAAGGGTTCTATCCCCAACGAATAAAAGGGTTCTATCCCCATCGCTAAAAGGGTTCTAGCCCCAACGCCTGATTAAGTTATAGCCGTAACATTTGGTCATATCGAGCCGGATCATCGATTCATCACCTCACTCGCATCATCATCGCAGTCGCCAACAACATCTTATTTTCAGCGTAGTCGTCGCCCCAGACGAAAGCTACACGACCACCACGTGTAGCCCACGCCAGCGTGATAAACGCGTAGTCGTTGTAACCAACACCACCACCTCAGTTTCGAGGCTTTTTTTTCATCGTCGTCGTCACCAAAAGACGCACGACGTTTGAGCATCTAGCTACACCTACTACGTACTGCACGACCTAGTAGTGTCGTCGTCGTGTCGCCATTACCACCTCGTCTCATCATCGTCGTCATCGTCACCACCGACGACATCAAACTGTCCAGTGTACAACGAGTTACACGACTACCTCGTGTCGCCACACCACCAGCAAATTTCTTCATTTACATCGTAGTCCAACACCTCAGTTCTACGTCACCCACAGACGTTATTATTTAGTTGTTATCTTCGTCCATAGGAGACGAACCATCAGCGGTTCTACGACCGCCAAAGAAAACCATTGACCGACGATCGGAAGCTATAGTCGTCGTCACCACCACCGTCGTCGTCATACATTTTGTATGAAATTGAATTGCGTCGTCGCCACCACCACATCTCTGCATCTTATTCTTCGCACCACCATCGTCATCTTAGTGGTCACCACAATTACCACCTCAGTTGCGAGGATTTTTTTTTTCTTCGTCGTCGTCACCACCACCGTCGTCGTCATACATTTTGTATGAAATTGAATTGCGTCGTCGCCACCACCACATCTCTTCATCGTATTCGCACCACCATCGTCATCTTAGTGGTCACCACAATTACCACCTCAGTTGCGAGGATTTTTTTTTTTTCTTCGTCGTCGTCACCCAAGGACAACGCGACGTTTGCGGATCTACCTACCAACCAACACAACCACCCCAGTTACGAGGATTTTTTTTATGTTCGTAACGTCACCCATAGACGACTACCAACATACCACGTCGTCGTCATTGACCACACCATCGTCATCATAGAGACGAACCATCAGCGGTTCTACGACCGCCAAAGTCAACCATTGACCGACGAAGGGGAGCTATTGTCGTCGTCACCACCACCGTCGTCGTCATACATTTTGTATGAACTTGAACTGCGTCGTCGCCACCACCACCTCATCTCATTATAGTTGTCACCACCTCCGTCGCATATACTTTGTATGAACTGCGCCGTCACCACCACCACCTCATCTCATCATAGTCATCTCACCAGTCACCACCACAGTATCATCACGAAAATTAAAGAGAACCGAAACAAAACAAAAAAAAAAAAAATCATTTTAAAGGTGTAAGAATTGTGATTTGTATTCATTTTGTTGTTTAAAAAATAATTATTGATAACATTATATTCAGTAGCTACATATACCAACATAATAGCTTAGTATATTTATTTTTGTGTGGTTTCGAAAGAAAGGAGACAAGTTAAGGTTTAGATTTTTTTTCAATTTCCTTTGAGGTGCAATACTGTCGTGTGTATCTGAGTTTGCACATACATTTTTTCGCTGGTTCAATTTGTGTACTTCGTTTGCGTTTTTTGCTTAATCGTTTTTAACGAAAAGTGTTGCCACTGCTCTTCTTCAGTGGAGTAGGGAATTTCATTTCGATTACTACTTTAATTAACTGCCATTGCATTTTTTGCTTAATCCTTTTTTAACGAAAAGTGCTGCCACTGCTCCTCTTCAGTGGAGTAGAGAATTTAATATTTGCTTACTACTTTAATTAACTGCCATTGCAATACCGATCCTCACGTTTTTTTTACATACCAACGATTTTATAATGTCGTTACTGGACAATTTTATTTTTTCTGCCGACCAGTTGGTCAAGTATTTTTCTACGGCAAAGGAGGTGGCAGAGAAAAATCACACGATAGCCACGTTAGAAGCTCGTAAGGAGGAAGTAAAAGGTTTATGGGCGGACATAAAGTCCAACTATATGAAATGCGTTCGTTCTACTTGTGAAGATAGAGAGGATATTGAAACGATTGAACAAAAATTTACAAGTTCTCATGAAACGTATATTTCCGGCTTAGGTCTCTTTTTGGAACTCCAAGCCAAATTAAAAAATGAAGTTTTAAAACCACCTATGTCACCTCCTCGTACCTCTAATGCTACCTTTTTGGAGAAATCGTCCTTTTCGCATTGTTTAAAGCTACCACCCTGTGACACTCAGGTATTCAAAGGAGATTATGTATCATGGCTGTCGTTCCGCGACATGTTTAAAGCTGTTTACTTCAATCACCCAAAGCTAGGAGATGTTGAAAAATTATTTCACTTAAGAGCTAAAACGAGTGACGAAGCTTATAATATCGTTAGTAAATTTCCGTTAACGAACGCAAGTTTTAATCTAGCTTGGGAAGCACTGCAAACACAATATGAAAACAAAAGAATTCTGGTTAATAACCAAATAAAAATTTTATTCAGTCTTCCTAGTTTCAAAGATGAAGTTTCTTCCGCGATAAAAACTCTTCAAAGAAGTATTAATGATTGTAGGGCAGAAATCCATGCACAAGATATATGCACTAAAAATTGGAATCCAATCTTGATCTTCGCTTGTGCTAACCAATTGCCCCCCACCACGCTCGATTTGTGGGAACAATCCCTTTCCAACCCCACAGAAATTCCTAAATGGGAAGAAATGGATAAGTTTTTGAGCAACCGTTTTCAGGTTTTGGAGTCTATTTCTGATACTACCTCATCGCAAACTTCATCCAACAAAGTTAGAATGACCTCAAGGCAAAGTATACCTGCACCAATTAAGTCTTACTCTCAACATCAAAAGCAAGTTAATCTGTTTCATACTAAGGCACAAGAATTTGTATGCAAAGCGTGCTCTGGACAACATTATATTCGTCAATGCTCGCAATTCTTAAAATTGCCAGTGCTAGAGAGAATTGATCTTATAAGGCAAAATCATATGTGTGTCAATTGCTTATCGTTGAATCACGTTCTCACTCATTGTACTTGCAAATATACCTGCAATACATACAATCGACGACACCATTCTTTGCTTCACATAACAGAACCTTCTCAGTCAAATTCTAGTAATTTAAACATGAATTCGCAACCTTTTGTACCTCGAAGTAACCAATCTAATACCTCACAATCTTTTCTTCTAAATATAGATCGCAATGCTGCATGTGCAAATACATCCGATTATAATTCTACTTCTCCAATACAGTCCACTTCATTCTCAAATATACCCAATGAAACACAACCGAATTTTTTTGTCCATGCTCATCGAAAAGTCTTACTTGCTACAGCTTTAGTTGATATCTGTGGTAAAGATGGTATTCATCGAATACGAGCCTTGATTGACCCTGGCTCCGAGTCTTCTCTTATCACGGAATCAACTCAACAACGTTTAAGCCTGCCAACTAAATTCTCAGAAATTTCGATTTTAGGTGTCAGCGGGGCTCAGACGGCTAAGTCAAACAAGAAATGTCTGATTTCGATAATCAATAATGAAGATTCAAGCGAATTAATTTCCACAGATGCACTTATCCTTAAGAAACTTAAATAACTTACCTAGTACCTCATTCTCTTTAATTGATTCCCATGAATTAGAAGGACTTTGTTTGGCCGACCCAACCTTCAATAAATCCTCTCACGTCGATTTGCTTATCGGAGCAGATCTTTACCCAAGTGTTATACGCAATGGTGTTAAGCTAATTTCGAATTCACTTTTAGCTCAACAAACCGTTTTCGGTTGGATTTTATCCGGACCAATACCTCACACAGTCCAAACTTATGCTACTCGTATCGTAGAAAATGAGTCCCTTGATGATAGCATCAAAAAATTTTGGGAGTTAGAAGAACTTTCAGAACGAAAACACTTTACTTCTGAATCAGATAGATTCTGTGAAGACCTTTATGAGAGCACTACCTTTAGACTTCCAGATGGAAGATATGTCGTCAGACTACCTTTTAAAGCCGATTTTGAATCATCTCATCTTGGAAACTCAAGAAATAGTGCATTGCAACAATTTTATCGCTCAGAACGTAATCTTCAAAATAAACCCGATCTTCAAACCAAATATTCTCAAGTGCTTACCGAATACATTACGTTAAATCATATGCGTAAATTAACTCTTTTTGAAAGACATAATAGCAATAACAGTGTCCCATACTAATGACTGTCTTTATGCCGGACCTTCTCTCCAAAGTGATTTACCATCACTTATAATAAAATGGAGATTTTTCAAGTACGCTTTTAACGCGGACATCGAGAAGATGTACCGCCAGATTTTGGTATATCCCGATCAAACAAAATTTGAACGTATCATATTTAGAACTTCATCACTAGAAAATATTGAAGATTATGAGCTTCTCACTGTAACTTTTGGATTAAACTGTGCTTCATACCTAGCGATTAGAACACTCAAGCAACTTTCAAAGGATGTTCAGGTTAAATATCCTCTTGCGGCAAAGGTAATTGAATCTGACTTCTACGTTGATGATCTTCTTTCACGTACGCATGATCTTCAAACTGCAAAAAGTATGCAACTCGAAGTTATTGAAGCACTCAATTCTGCGGGCTTCCTACTTCGGAAGTGGACTTCGAATTCATCATTTCTATTAGATCATCTTCCTTTTGAACATGTTTTAAGCGAAAACTTTTTGTAAATCGATTCTGACAGCACCACGAAAACTTTAGCGATTCGTTGGCACGCTAAAGCTGATTTTTTCTACTTCACCACTCAACCTCTCAAATTTTCTACCACACCTACCAAACGTGAAGTTTTTTCCGAAATATCTAAACTTTTTGATCCTGCGGGCTGGTTAGCTCCGATAATTGTAACCGCCAAAATTCTTATGCAAAGAATTTGGATAGAAGAAACTAAATGGGATGAACTCATCGAATCCAACACTTTTCTCAGATGGAAGACCTTTGTAGAAGTTTTCAGTGAAATCCAATTAATCCAAATACCAAGATGGACTGAATACACTCCTTCTGCACAGGTGCAGTTCCATGGTTTTTGCGATTCCTCGGAGCAAGCACATGCTGCTTCCTTGTACGTACGAGTTCAGCACCCAGATGGTAATATAAGCTCACATCTAGTCTGCGCAAGGTCCAAAGTCGCTCCAATAAAATCTGTTTCATTACCTCGTTTAGAACTCTGTGGAGCCCTTCTTCTTTCGAGACTTGTAAAAACTTATCTTCCCCAAATACCAGTCGAATCTTATCAAATCTTTTTCTGAACTGATTCTTCGGTTGTCTTGGCTTGGCTCAAAAAACATCCACGCACTTGGAAAACCTTCATCGCAAACCGAACAAGTGAAATTATCGAAAATGTAGGCAATAGAAACTGGAATCACGTAAGATCTAGCGATAATCCTGCTGATCTAGCGACGAGAGGTGTCACCCCATCTAGTTTAAAGGATAGTGATCTCTGGTGGAATGGGCCCTCGTGGTTAAGCGAGCCTCAATCTCAATGGCCGACAAGCCTTTCTACTGAACCCCAATACGAAGACTTAGAGATGAAACCTGTTTCAACTTTCACCACCTTAACCACTGAAATTGTTTTATCGAGATTTTCTTCGTTACCGCGAGCTTTGAGAGTTCTCCCCTATGTTTGTCGCTATATTCGTATAAAATTCCCGAAGGAATTCGATCCAATTTCTTATGATTCGGATCTTATCACCCAACCTGAAATGCAATTCGTTCAACAACGCCTTATATTTCATTGTCAGCAATCATTTTTCTTTGATGAATTCCAATCTTTATCTACAAACCGCGATATTAGTTCAAAAAGCTCTATTTTATCTCTGAATCCTACTATAGACTCTAATCAAATTCTACGAGTCAACGGACGGCTATCAAATGCGAATCTCTCATTCAGTGAACGTCAATATATCATCTTGCCTTACGGAGCAAAATTTACCCAACTTTTAGTTGCTTTCATTCATGAACTTACACTTCATGGTGGAAACGCTCTAATGCTACGTATGATTCGACAACTTTATTGGATACCTAAACTAAAAATTCTTGTAAAATCTCACATTCATAAGTGTACCACTTGTGCGATCCATAAAAAACAGTTAGGTCAGCAAATGATGGCAGCTCTTCCTGGTGCTCATTGTAATTACTCTCCTCCTTTCACTCATACCGGAATAGATTTCGCAGGACCTTTCACAATCAAAAGTTTCACTGGTAGAAATTGTCGGTTGACGAAGGGCTATGTTTGCCTTTTCGTATGCTTTTCAACGAAAGCCATACATCTTGAAGCCGCCAGTGATTTGTCATCAGCAGTTTTCTTAGCTGCCTTTGCTAGGTTTGTTGCAAGAAGAGGTCTTCCGCAGGTGGTATACTCAGATCATGGAACCAATTTCGTTGGTGCCGATACAACATTAAAAAATGATTTTAAAAGGCTTCTGTCACCTTGTCCAGAAATTACTTTAGCTAAATATGGTGTCCCCCAGGTGCTCCCCATATGGGTGGGCTCTGGGAAGCTGGGGTAAAGAGTTTTAAAACTCACTTTCGCAAAATCGGACTTCAAACTCATTTTACCTTTGAGGAATTCGCTACACTGTTAGCTCGTATAGAGGCAGTTTTAAACTCGTGACCTTTATGCCCTTCGTCAAATGCACCTACCGACCTATTAGCGTTAACTCCAGGTCATTTCCTGACCAGAAATCCACTTCTTACTTTTCCCGAATTATCTCCGGTAGAAAAATCGCTTTCACTTATTAATCGCTGGGAAAAACTCAAATCAATTCAGCATGAATTCAGCAAACGCTGGAAAGAAGAATATATCAAAGAACTTCATAAGCGCACAAAATGGTATTTCTCTACTGAAGATTTTAAAATCGGTGATTTCGTTTTAATTAAAAAGGAGAACGTTCCATCCACGGATTGGTGTATGGGTCGTATCATTGAAGTATTCCCTGGTTCAGACGGGAGAGTGCGGGTGGCAACAATAAAAACGCGTTTGGGTGAACTAACTCGCACAATAGTCAAACTTTGTCGTTTGCCTATATATATTGAACCAGGGAACAAATGAATTTCCGTAGTAACTTTATATTTTAGATGAAGTAATTATAAACTTTATATTTTAGATGAAGTATCTATAAACTTTTAATTTTAGATGAAGTTTCTATAAACTTTTGATTTCAGATGAAGTATGTTTTCTTTTTCCGAACTCTCAAGAGCACACAAAATTGAACTTTGAGTACCTACAAAAAAAAAAAAAAAAAAAAAAAAAAAAAAAAAAAAAATCGATGAATCAAAATGAAATCAGATCATTGTTCTATATCTATTTTGTATTATATAACGCTTGAATAAAATATAATATTTTAAAAATTTCTCTATAACCCATTTGGATTGTATAAATTTTGAATAAAGCATAATATTTTTAAAGCTTTCTATAACCAATTATTTTAAATTTTTCTTTTAAAAACAATTTGAATTATATAACTTTAATATATAAAATTATCATATTTTAAAATTTATTTTGACTTGTATAATTAATAAAATATATTAATTGAATCAATAGTTAAAACAGTCAAATTAAGAATTAATTATAACTTTCTTTGGCACCATATGCCAAGGGGGCCGGTAATGTTCGCGCCATCTACGATTTAGGTTGGGTACCACTCACTCCTAGCACATCCCTGCTGCTGGAGTGAGTGACACATATTCAACCACACCTAACTTCGCGATGGTGTGAAATTTATCGGCTCACGGATGTCGAAGTGTCAACCATTTTGTAAATGGTTGTCTCGGTCACTTTTTTTATCGACCCTCGTTCTGGCTTGGCGGCTTCTCCGCAAATTTGGCAGCTTCCCTGCAGAAATTCTAAAAACCTAAAACTTGACTCTACCTACCTAAATCTAGTTAAAAAATAAAAAATTGAACAGAAAAAGAATTACGAGTGTTTCACTCATTTGAAATTGAAAAAGGGTTCTATCCCCAACGAAAAAAAGGGTTCTATTCCCAACGAATAAAAGGGTTCTATCCCCATCGCTAAAAGGGTTCTAGCCCCAACGCCTGATTAAGTTATAGCCGTAACAGATAGAATTCAAAGAAGAGCTATGAAAATGATAGGCGATAGAAATATAACCGATACATTCTCTAGAACACCGCCACAATGTTTCTTGTATTTCATTATTTTATCGTTATTTTCATAAACAATGCTCTAGTGAAATAGCCAGTTGCATTCCTCCCCTCAAACAATTCAACCGTAATACTCGTGCTTCTAGGAATGCCCATCAGTTTACCCTTGAGCCCAACTGCGGACGTACTGTCAAGTTCAGGGATTCTTTCTTTTCCCGCACCACGCGATTGTGGAATGCTTTACTCGACTCTATCTTTCCCTCCCATTTTAATTCTCAGAACTTCAAAACCAATGTTCATCGGTTCCTCCTCTAAAATCCTTCCCTATTTTCCTAAAGCTCGTACTGTGTTCAATCATATTATGGGTAGTCACAACCCCTTTAGTGCGCGCATATAATAAAAGCTGTAAAATGTCATTTATCTGGAATATCTCGAGAACAGAATAAGATATTCACTTCAGACTAATTTTAATTTACACATTATTACACAATACCAAATTGGTAAATATTAAAAAAAAATTCAACAGACTCTTTTTTTTAAACTAAGAAAAACTGTTGAAAAATTATTTTCGTCTCAAATATTTCAAGAACAAAAAATTATTCCGAACCCAGTATGTTTTTTTTTTTACATATTATGACGTTGTCAACAACTGATAAATTTTTTTAAAAAAATACAATAAACAGTTTTTCTTAGAGCAAAAAAACTGGAACAAAAACTATTAAAAATTCTTAACAAATTTTTTTCAACTCAAATATTTTGAAAAACAAACAATGATATCGAATTCTAGCAAATATATATACCTATACCACCTATATGTTGTGTGATTTTGTGATTTTTAAAACCACCCTTAAAAACGCTAAAAATCAAAATGTCGCAAGAAACTACTTTTCAAAAATGTTTAATTTCTTACACTCAAAATCGCTACAAAATCGAAATTTTGCATATGACACTTAATTTGCCTTTTTATATTCTTTAAAACTGTTGCAAAATTAACTCTCGAACTTTATGATAGTTATATTTAGGGTGGCGGAATAACAATCCGCAAACTCAACACATTAGGTAAATAAACGATTTACCTTTTTACAAAAAAACGAAATTCTTCCAGAATTAAACAATGCACGAAAACCGATGTGCGTCGCGATGGGTATAATGAGAATGACGATGACAAATGTCAGATGTGGGTACGTTCGATAATTTGCAACGAACAGCAGGTTAAGTGCTGCCAACCGGTAGCTCAGAGGTGAGGTGGGTTCAACTACGGTTGAATTCGATTAATCGACTCGATCAATCAAAATGATATAAAAACTGAAAATAATTGGATTAATTAAAAGTGAATTGAAGTACAGTGGTGCACTCCACAAAAAAATGGACGCCAGGAAGTTTTTCTAAAATGAAAAGGTCAAAACTTTCCAAAACCTGAAATGACAAAAATTCCTCTTTTGAAATAAAAGAAAGGTTTATTTTACCCGATTGGGTTTTTAAAATGTTTTATTAATAAGGATCTGGGAAACTTTTATAAATATAGGTGAAAAACCCAGAATTTTTTCATCAACAAGATAATTTACAATTGACTTTGCAAATCGGCAGAGGGCCAATTTTCCAAAGATAAAAAAAATGTAATTGAAAAGAGAGTTAACGCAAAGTGCAAATTTAAACAATGGTGTGCCACCAAAACACCAACAAAGGTCACCTTGGGAAAATTTCCCGAAAGCACAACGGAATATAACACGGTCGCGAGTCCCGCAATTTCGGGAGAACAAAGAACGAAACGAAGGTTAACGGGGTAACACTTTTCGCCAACTTTAGGGCCACAACCAAAACGAACAATATTCAGACAAGAAAATTTTCTAAGGATTGGCCGAAACCAAACTACCAAATACCTAGCTTTTTTTCTGTTCCAAAAAGGATCCTATCTCCTCCTGTGTTGAACTTGGGTTCGCGCCTCTTGGCAACCTGTCTTCCTCCTAAAGATTTCGTACAACCAGAACTAGCAATTTTCCCCCTCTGGGATTCCTTCTTCTCAAAACTAGCAAATTATTTTCTTTCACCCAAAAATTCAGATTTTCTTTTTCTTCGAAATAATTATTCGTTTTATTTTCCCTTTACGTCCACACTCTTCAATGGCTCTTTTAAAAAGTCCCCGTCATGGTTAACCAGTCTCGTCCATTCGTCACTCGCTCTATTGCCACCTCTTTCAGATCGTCCGTGCGTGTGTTATTCAGTCACAGTCTAGTGAGGTGCGCACTGTAATTGAATCGAGCCACGCATGCGATCTCTTTCCAAAAGTGGCTCAATGGACGAGTTCAGTTACCCTCCCGTCAAATCCTATTGGTATAAAAAGGTAAAACGAAAAATTATCGATTTACACGCAAAGTCCCCAGCCCAAACCGGCCCACACTAAAACTTGGAGGAAAACAGTTTGCCTAATGGGATCACCACCATCTTTCAACAAAACCGATGAGACAGGATCCTTTGACTTGCGCGAAAGTTTAATTATTCAAAGCCCGTAGACCTTCGTGCAGACTTAAGGGGATAGGGAAACACGTCGCAAAGTGACTTTTCTTTTGTGTTCAGGACACTTTAGGTTGGGCATAACGCCATACTAAATTTATGTTGGTGTGAACTAGGTGTCACACATGTCGTTGAACATGGGTCGGATTCATCATGTTTTACTCCAGTGTGGACCATCTGTCACACACTTAATGATTATGTGGACAACCTGTCACACGATGGGTTTGACGATGTTAATTGGTGTGAACCGCCTGTTACACACATGGACTCTGGGTGATGGATACCAGGATTCAACTGAACTCTACAAACATTTTGGAGCCGCAACGAAAAGAAAATGTTAAAATGGATAAAGGGAGGGGAATAGGCTGATGAAACTTGTTGTGGTAAATTTTACCGCAACAAATCCCACCCTTACCTCCTAGGAAATGTGTTTACATTTCTGTAACACATTTTCTAAAAGCATTTTCAAAAAAAATAAACAGATTTAAAAAAAGTTAAAAAAAAAAACAAAAAGTAAGCTAAATTTTACTGTTAATCTTCGGATGCATCTAAAAACGGTTTGAGATCTTTCACGTGCCAAGTTCCGCGTTCTTTACCTTTATCATCTCCTGAGACGTATGTCCAAGGTGACACACGCTTCTTTACTATAAGCGGGCCGACAAATTTAGGCGCTAGTTTGGCAGCGCGGCATCCGATAAAGAAAAGTTTCTGCGCCATACAAGCTCGCCAGGACGATACTGAACATCTCGTCGACGTAAATTGTAGGCCATCGCCGATTTCTTGGATGCAGCTTGAAGCTTCTTTCCAATATCTACCCTAAGTTTCCGGAAACGTTCTTGGATCTCACCTAGATCTTGAACAGTTTCAGGATTATCTCCTAGCATTGGTACTTCTTGACCCGAAGTTACCATATCCCTCCCAAAGTTAGCATAGTATGGAGAAACTCCCAATACTTCATTCTGTGACGTGCGAATTGCACACGCCACTTTCGCAAGTTGTAAATCCCACACCCTGTGATTCTCACTGCCGTAAGCCCTTAACGTCGTCTTAATAATTTGGTTGATCCTTTCCGCAGGATTTGCCTGCGGATGGTTATGGGCTGTAAAACTTAAACGTGACGCATACGCCTGGCAAAGCGCTTTCAATTCCCTAGATCGGAATTGGGGACCGTTGTCACACACGATCACCTTCGGGATGCCAAAAAGTAAAAATACATTATCTTCGAGTTCCCTACAAATGGCTTCCGCAGTAGCTGACCTCAACGCAAAAAGAAGTGGAAATTTGGTAAGATAGTCGACAACAGTTAAAATGTATATGAAACCCCTACTCGATTTTGGGAGTGGTCCTACTATATCTACACAGATAATTTCCCAAGGTGCGGTAATCCCTACTCTTTCAGACATTAATCCAGTTGGCTTTTCATTCACAGGTTTTACCTGTTGGCAAACTTTACTATTCCTAACATACCTTGTTATGTCGCCTCTCATTTTAGGCCAATAAAACTTTGCACCAATCCTGGCAAAAGTTTTCCTAACACCCATGTGTCCAGCTAATGGACCATCATGGAACTCCTGTAAAATTTTTAATCTCTCATGTTTTCCTAAAACCCTCTTCCATTCCTGATTGTTTTCGTGAACTACAATATGGTTTGCCTTAATGAGTTGAACAACTGACCTTGTTCAATTCTCCAGGCGGGATAAGCTAAAGGATTTGAACTAACTGCTGACTTCATCTTAAGGGTCTAAGTCCTCTTCTGAGATCTCGGCTAATTCCGGAACTCCTCGAGAAAGCATGTCGGGAACTACGTGCTCCTTGCCCTTTCGATGGATAATTTCAAAGTCAAACTGTTGGAGCCTAGCTGCCCAACGAGCTAACCTACCCTGTGAATCTTTGAGATTACTCAACCTTACTAAAGAATAATGATCTGTACCGACTGTAAATCGAGCTCCCTCGATATATGGTCGCAACTTCAAACCCCGAAGTCTGTCCAAAATTGAGCTAATATACGGTAGCGGATAAGCATCCCTATCCGTATTCTGATTTAGCTTCCTATAGTCAACGCAAAATCTATAGGAGCCATACTTTTTTTTCACTAAAAGTATTGGAGAAGACCAAGAACTATTGGATCTCTCAATCACTCCTGCTTCTAACATCTCATTAAGTTCCCTATCTATGTGCTCCTGCATTGCCGGAGAAACCGGATAATAACGCTGTTTTATCGGTTCTGCCGACGTCCTAATTTTATGTTCCACCATTGTGGTACACCCTAAGCCTTCTGGCATTTTCTTAAAAGAATCCTGAACTAAAGTTTCTTATGTTGAAATTTCCCTAGCGTTCAGCTCCGATCGTTCTGTAATAGAACAAATCGCAACCACCCTATTTTGGTCCGAAAAACTCCACATCCCTGATCTCAGATCCGGGACTATTCCCGACAGTGCCCAAAAATCTGCACCTAAGATCACGGTTTGTGGCAGAGCTGGAATGACAAGGCAATCCATCAAGACCACCTTATCTTCTACCACTATTGGTAAAGAAACTATCCGTAATACTTCAACCTCTGCTCCATCCGCCAAGGTAACGGCATAGACAGTATCCTTTTTCAGGCTAAGCCCTTATACACATAAAATTTTCCAACTATCCCTACCTATTATGGTTCTAGATGCTCCTGAATCTAGTAAACCTAAAAATCTAGTACCATAAATGCTAATTCCTAAATAAGGTCTCCTATCCTCTCCGTTTGCCTCAAGAGTAAAATCCAAATGGATTTGATCTGCCAACTGGTTACCAGCAGGCAACCTTCTTAATTCCGTCGGAGCTCCCGCACTGCTGGCGCGTGACTCCGTTGTGCATCTCCCGAACCACGTCGGCAACTGTTCCTACTAACCCCTTCAGCACCGCAGCCAAAACATTTCCTAGGAGCAGAACATCTATTAGCAAAGTGACCCACCTGTCCACAATTAAAGCACCGAACAGCCCCATTAGACTGTGTGGCTCTGTCAGGCTGCGCCCTGGCAGGTTCCACCACCCTACTGGGTTGTTCGTTCCTAGATACAACCGCGACTTTCGGTTGCACTGCCGAAACTGGAGTGTAACTAAATTCCGGTTCAACACAATTCATATTTCGAGCCGGTGGCTTAAAACTATCTATGTTTGCCTTAAGAGTTTCTAAGTCCCTACCTAAACAGCTAATTCCCTAACCGTTTGTGATTTTGAAAAACCGATCTGTTTTCGATAAAACGGATCTAAGTTCTTCATTAAAATTGCCACTTTCCTCCGCTCTGAAAGTGGTTCACCAAACCTCTTGAACAATGGTGGCCAAATACGCACCATACGACTCCTCTTTTCCCTGTGTCCTACGATTGATCTGTTCTAACAACAGATCGTCATAGTTTGCTGGCAAGAACTCGTATTTCAAAGCCGCTACTAATTCCGACCAGTTTGAAATCTCATCCCTAATAGACCTGTACCACAATAAGGCTTGACCTGTCAATAATTCTACCATTGAACAAAATAGTTGTGCTTCTGAAACACCACGAGCTAACCTAAGTTCCTCAACATTTTCAAGGAATGAGTAGACTGATGTGCCACATCGCTCACTAGAGAACTGAGCATTCCACCTACAGATCCTTTCATTGAATCTTTCCTGAAATCCAAAATTTCCTATACTATCCCCGGCGGAATTTCCTATACTGCCTAAATTGGGTCTTATCAATTCGTTGGACACTTGTTCTGGTGCCATATCCAGCGGTGGTTGATTCAAGCCTTGATTCAATTGACCTACACATGAGGTCGATTGCCCTTCCCCGGTTGGAGGTTTCTCTTCATCGTTATTCAACTTTGATAACATCATCAGAATTTCCCCTTTAATGGATTTTTGTTCTCCTAACTCTTATCCCCCTCTGCCGGTGCTCTACCTATTCTATTAAGAGCCCACTCTATCTTAGTCAGAATCTTCAAGAATTCCGGTGACTTTGGATTTCTTGGCTGATTCTTCATCAGACACGTTATCTCCCTAATCTTGTCTTGTACTGCATCCCTATTGAACCCCTTCGTTCCAACATCCGAGAAGCTCTTAACGAACTTCTCATGGTGTCTACGGTTCCCTTCTCTAATCCTCTACTCTGCATCTCATAAACGAGTTCTTCCTGCGAAAGTCTATTGATATCTATTTTCTGAATCTCAACTTAATAATCCCCGACTATAAACTGTAAATAAAAAACTGCCTATATAAAAAAACTACCTAATAAAAGTTATAAAAAAAGATGAAAAGTATTTTCAATAATTCAATTGGAAAACAAAATTATCAAGATTGCTCCCAACTGCGATTCACAATCACTCTGTTTACTAGTTAAAAATCTTTAAGAACAACAAAAATGATCCCTTGTTCACCAAAACAAAATTCCTTAAAAGTTAAGAAAAAATGTAGGTACAGCACTTTAATAAAGTTTGGCAACTCCACTCGTAAAAAGAATAAAAAATAATTATTAAGCAACCAAATCACTAAATAAACCAATTAACGAAGATTTGATATATTTGATAACTCGTGGCAACTCCACTATAATGTTCTCAAAATGATAACTTGTATTTCACCAACTTTGTTTAAAGTTGACAACTTAAACAACCTATTGTATAAGAAAAATTAAAAAAAAAAATCGTTCACACAAAAAAATTTACGAAGAAGTATTGAAAATCTTTTAATCACTTGTGGCAACTCCACATTAATTTCTCCCAAACAGGAAACCTAATCGCTCAAATTATTTTATCTCACGAATTCGTATTGGAACTAATTCCAAATATTATAATTAAAAAACATTCCGAATACCTAAATCAAATTTGAAAAAAAAAAACACTACTAACTGAAAGCACAATGGCAATACTAAAAACTGCACGAAATTTTCACAAAAATATTAAAGAAAATTCAACCTGTCAAAACGCGTAAGATAAACAACGAGTGAAAGAGAACACTATATCACTGATCACCAAAAAATTTTGTATATATATATATATAGTTAATATGTAATAATTATGTGTATAGGAAAAAGGTAAGTATATATGTATGCAAGTAATTGATTCTGTTATGTATAAATCAATTACCTAACAAAAATCGAAAAAAAATTCACCAAATTAAATATAAAAGAAAACCTTATTTGCTTTGGTAATTTTCTAATTACCCCTGTTTTTGTTCCTATTATTTCGACCACTGTATGTATATGTATCCTGTATCTAGGAATTTTCCTATCACTTGCACACTTGCAACACAAACACAAAATGGCCTCCTATTTTTTTGCACGAACTATATAATACTTGCTGAAAATAATGTATGTACCTGGGAAAAAGCAAAACGAATTAAAAGTATACAAAATTCTTACAAAAGAATATAAAACTAAATAAAACACTTCCCTAATAGGTACACCAAAAAAGACCAAATGAAAACACCACACAAACAGGTAGGGTAGGTATGTACAACGAATGCACTTTTTGCTTCACAAAGCCGAGGCCCCCGTTTGGATGCTAATTTGTTGCAAAATTAACTCGCGAACTTTATGATAGTTATATTTAGGGTGGCGGAATAACAATCCGCAAACTCAACACAATAGGTAAATAAACGATTTACCCTTTTACAAAAAAACGAAATTCTTCCATAATTAAACAATGCACGAAAACCGATGTGCGTCGCGATGGGTATAATGAGAATGACGATGACAAATGTCAGGTGTGGGTACGTTCGATAATTTGCAACGAACATCAGGTTAAGTGCTGCCAACCGGTAGCTCAGAGGTGGGGTGGGTTCAACTACGGTTGAATTCGATTAATCGACTCGATTAATCAAAATGATATAAAAACTGAAAATAATTGGATTAATTAAAAGTGAATTGAAGTACAGTGGTGCACTCCACAAAAAAATGGGCGCCAGGAAGTTTTTCTAAAATGAAAAGGTCAAAACTTTCCAAAACCTGAAATTCCAAAAATTCCTCTTTTGAAATAAAAGAAAGGTTTATTTTACCCGATTGGGTTTTTAAAATATTTTATTAATAAGGATCTGGGAAACCTTTATAAATATAGGTGAAAAACCCAGAATTTTTTCATCAATAAGATAATTTACAATTGACTTTGCAAATCGGCAGAGGGCCAATTTTCCAAAGATAAAAAAATGTAATTGAAAAGAGAGTTAACGCAAAGTGCAATTTTAAACAATGGTGTGCCACCAAAACACCAAGAAAGGTCACCTTGGGAAAATTTCCCGAAAGCACAACGGAATTTAACACGGTCGCGAGTCCCACAATTTCGGGAGAATAAAGAACGAAACGAAGGTCTAACGGGGTAACCTTTTTCGCCAACTTTAGGGCCACAACCAAAACGAACAATATTCCGACAAGAAAATTTTCTAAGGATTGGCCAAAATCAAACTACCAAATACCTAGCTTTTTTTCTGTTCCAAAAAGGATCCTATCTCCTCCTATGTTGAACTTTTCTTTTGTGTTCAGGACACTTTAGGTTGGGCATTACGCCATACTAAATTTATGTTGGTGTGAACTAGGTGTCACACATGTCGTTGAACATGGGTCGGATTCATCATGTTTTACTCCAGTGTGGACCATCTGTCACACACTTAATGATTATGTGGACAACCTGTCACACGATGGGTTTGACGATGTTAGTTGGTGTGAACCGCCTGTTACACACATGGAAAGTTAATGGTTTTGTGGACCGTCCGTCACACATTTTTAGCTTTGATTTACGATGACCTACTTGGGTTACTTTTCCAAAATTCTTTAAGAGCAGGACTCTGGTTGATGGATACCAGGATTCAACTGAACTCTACAAATATTTTGGAGCCGCAATGGAAAGAAAATGTTGAAATGGATAAAGGGAGGGAAATAGGATGATGAAACTTGCCGTGGTAAATTTTACCGCAACAAAACCATGTTTGTTTTTTAAGTACACTCCCCTGATTTTCGTATTTTTTGTAGCCAATAGTCTGTTTTGAAATAATTGGCTTAAATAATTAATACCTACCTCTACACCGAGAAGAGTTAGGAAAATAAAGTACAAAATATAGGCAATGGCACATTTTGCCCTGTATGTCTATATCTAAACCTAACTATATACTGATTATCCAAAAACCCAAAGTTATGACACTATATATATGCTCTATCACCAACCACTTAAGTAAATATGTATATGGTTTTCAAGTGCACCAATGGGAAATTACTAGCGTGGGCCGACCCCAGACTCATTTTTAATTTACAATTTTAAGTTGTTTTTAGTTTTTTAATAGTAATGTAAAGTATAATAATATATAATCAATAATATATGTTGCGAAAGCAACACATAATGTTTTCATTTTCTCATTTTATTCCCTTTATTCTCGCTGAATGTCAGTCATAAACATCTGACTCCCTTCCTTCGTTGTACGGATTTAAACAATATTCTTCTCTCCGTCTTACTAATTACTTTTAATCTTGTTCACATCTATATCCTCAGGTCTCCACTGTGAATTTAAGCGATTTTAACACCAATGTCAGCACTTTCGTGAGGACAGTTAGTACTACAAAAACTTATCCATGGTATTACTACAGATTATTTTTACAATGCTCTAACATGAACTGAATTTTTCCCGAACTAACAGTTCCTTAAATACTTTCATTTGTTTAAAATTTAATTAAAATAAAATACTTCTTAATAGTACTTCTTCTTCTTCATTAACCGGCGATTGTCATGATCTCGAAGAGGACCACAACTCTCCCACTCAACTGCTTCACCTAAGGTTCTACTTGTGGGGTTCGCCGGGTTGACATCAGAAAACGTCGACAACTTTATTCACCCTACGCTTACGCGATTTTTGATGTCGTCATCAAAAGATCCTTCGTTATTGATCATTAATTTCATTTATTAAATATATAAAGTGGGGAATACATTAAGAATTAAATTCTTTTAATTTTTAATAAATTCTTTTAATTTGATCCAAGATATTTAAGCTTTTTGCACTTGGAAAGCACTGTTCCATTCAAATAGATGTCCGGAATAGGCCTGTGTAGATCAGAAAATGGACAGCATAGGTATTCGGTGTTTTTCGCGCTAATGCGGTATCCATTTCCCTCCAGAACATCCACCCATACATCAAGTGCTCGTTTCAAGGATCTTCACTTATGATGGCTCCATCGTCAGCAAAGAATAACTGATTCACTTTGGGTTCCGTCACCTTATTCTCAAGCAGAAAGTCAAGGACAGTAATTAAGAGCAAAGGACTCAAGACGCTTCCCTGTTGCACACCTAATCTAATTGGGAACTCTTCGGTGATTCCTGTGGGTCATCTTACCTTTGTTTTAACTTGCTCGTTCATGTCCATGACCATCCGAACGTAGACTTCCGGAACTCCTCGTTGCCTAAGTGCAACCCATATCAGATCTCGTGATTGTCTGTCGAATACTTTTTCAAAATCAACCAATACAATATGCAAATCTCTCGAGGAATCCCGAAACTTCTTAATAGTACTAAAAAAAGTATTGAAAATACCTGCAAATATACGGGATTTTTATTTTTATTTTCGGCGGGATTTCGTGATTCGGGATTCTGTGCGGCGCGATTTTGTTATTCTCCCGTAAATTTCTTTTTTTCAGATAACCGATGTTTTCAGTTAAGTGTAGTGCAGTTAAGTGGAGTTAACTGTACCTACATATCCGGTGTCTGCAATCAAGCGGAGTTCAGTTATGCGAAGCAGTTTGTGTGAAAAATTCTTAAAAAGCCTCCGGAATAAATTTGTTGTTTCAGGTAACCGATGATTTCAGTTAAGCGGAGTTGGCTGTACCTACACATAAAAAAAAAACATTTTATTTGTTTTGCAATTTACATTAATTTTCGCTGTCTGGTTAATTTGAAAAAATAAAAATGTAGGTACCTTCCTAGCTACATATAGGGGTGCAAGAATTGAAAAAATTCTTGACGGGAAAAAGGATTAAAAAAGAAAGTATTTTGGTTAATTTAAAAAGAAAAAAAGTTTTTCTTTTAGTTTTCAAACAGACTTTTATTTAAAATATATACAGCCGTATTAATAAAAAACGTCTACAAAACCATGGAATAAGAGTTAGTCCATGGAATGAAAGTTCCTCTTAATAAAAACAAAACGAAAATCTAATAAGTAGATCACGTTTACGAAACCACCTGATAATTCTGTCAAAGTTATTATCATTTTTTTGACACGTCTGATTTTTATTCCTTCGCTAAACCACCATGTTTGGTGGTTTAACTTAGTTAACGTGATCTAGACCAAATTTGTTTTTTTTAATAATATTTTGTACTTAGTCCATGGAATAAGGTTAACCCTTCCCTACTCCACGTATCGAACAACAAATATCGAACAATTAAAGGAAATGTTTTTATATTTGCGTGTAAAACACATTTGTTTTACATTTGCCAATATCCAACAAAAGTCGGTTTGTATTGCACCATTCCCAAAATCTATGAAGATCTCCTTGAAACTGTGAGCAGTCATTAATTGAACATATAGTTTTGAAAATCTTAATGACATCAGCGTTTATTAGAACATAAGAAATTTGTATTATGGAAGTTATGTCATTTTTATATAAAATAAATAATAGGGGGCCTAAATGGCTACTTTGTGGAACACCAAAGTTGTCGTAAAATTGATCAAAGACCTCATTTCTAAAAGTAACACTATAACTTCTATTCTTTAAATATGACGAGATCCATATAAAGAATTTGTCATTAAATCCTAAGGCCTTAAGTTTATGGACTAAAGATTAGATTTTTATTAGATTTTTGTTCATGAAATCAAATTTTTTTAACAATGTTTGTAATTTCCTATAGAATAATATATAGGCGAAGGCAGTGAGGCCGTCTGTCCGAGTGGTAGCTGCTATACAATATTTATTTACACATTTGGTTTGAATCTTTTGGTTTTTTAGTTTAGTTAAAACAAAGAATTAATTAAGATAACTTTAATACAATATTGACCAAAAAAGCCTGCATAAAAAAATATATATAAAACATAAAAGTTGTAGATTCTGTTCAATCTATTCGTGAAATGCATGTTGAAATAAGAACTATTGCACCGATTTTGATGAAATTTTTACAGTTTACTTCTGTTACCGAAGAAAATATTTAAGGGCACTTTTTATAAAATCAGCCCACTTTTTTGAAATATCACTATTTTAATTGCATAGGAAGTCAAACAATATTAACTTAGTTTTTTTTTTTTTAAGTTGGCATGAGATTTGTAATTTTTCCGCCCACTTCCCAACCTCCTTTTGTTACCTTTTTATGTGTTTCTGAATTTTGTTCTTATTTTTTGTTAGTAAAATAAAGAGGTACCGAATAGATCAAGTGCTTTAACCTTTAATGAGCATAAAAGTTCAATAAACATTACATTTTGAATCTTGTCTCTTTTCGCCTACTTTTGTTGTTGATTTTGGTCTCGTTGAGTTATTTTCCATGTTTTATGAAGTTCTCTTCTTTTTTTAACAGTTAAATTTGAATAAAGTATCATACCTAGTTCAATAATATTGTTTTCAATGTTAATTTGTAGATAAGCAGATTGTCTTCCCCTGTCTTATTGTGTGACTTACACATATAAATAGGGTCACCCTAACATTATGTATATTGTAAATTTTGATCAACTACCTTAAAAATTTTTGTAAATAGTTTTAAAAAATAATCATGAATTTTTATTTAATATTGACGATGGAAATTTTAAATGGAAAATTGTGTTTTTTTTAATATCTTTGAATTTTTGTAACTTTGGTAATAACCGACGAAAAAATTTAAAATTTGATGTGTAAATGGTGTGGTGGTAAATGGTGTAATAAATTATATTTTAAAATTTTTTAAACAATTATATTTTTTCATTCTAGACATACACAATTTTTTTCACAACTTTGATTTAGAAGTAAGAAAACAATGGTCTAAGAATTTTTCTTAAAAGTGACTATAGTTGTGTCAAATTTTAATTTTTTTCAGTCGACATTACCAAAGTTATAGGATTTCGAAGTTTTATTTTAAAGACTTATTTTTTTTCTCATGATACGTTTTTTCTTCTTAGACAAAAAAACACAAATATGCGCAAAATTTTATTTTATTTCCTTAATTAACAATATTTTTAGAACACAAAACAAGCAATATCTTAGCGGAGGCAGCCAGAGGCAACAGAGAAAACTTCAATTGAAAATAAAACAAAGTAAAATATACCGCATTTTACTCATAATTTTTTATTATTTACAGTTGCATTTAATTGGAACAAGAGTAACGGTTTTGTAAGGAAGAAGGCTTTTCAAAAATGTATAACATTAATAAAGTCTATTCAGAAACTTACGAAATAATTGACTTCAAACATTCAATTCTTATAATTCGAAATGATATAAAATATCGAAATGTCACCTTTAAAGTTCATTTTAGATACTTATAAAAACACAGGATCAAAAAAAAGTATTGTCTCGTAAAGAAACACTTTTTCACTTCAATCCGATGATGGCAGCAGCAACCGCCTCCGTAACCTGCCGGCAATACCTTTACGTATCACCTCCAGATCCAGAGGTGGTACACCAGCCAACACCTGAAGGGCGTCAGTAGATACCGTCTTACACACGAGAAGTGAACCAAGGAGCATGATCCTCTGTGCACTGAGGATCTTACTTCTTCCTGTCACAGACTTGACAGTATAGTACCAATAGTACCATACACATGCATCAAATGTTGCACATGCAACAAAGAGTACATTATATATGGTACGAACTGCGCGCATAGACAGGCCCCAGTTACACCTCAACATCAAAGGGCACGGTAGTGCCCAACCAAGTTCTGGCACTACACCCTTTTAACTTCAGTAGCAATAAAGTCAGAAACTTCAACCTCGCAGCATTTGCTAAACTCACCGGGTTTAGGCAACTCACCAAATTTCAATTCTTTATCACTAGGAGTTCCTGAGATATAAAGCTACAAACATCGCAAAAACCGTAACTGACTGACTGACTGACAGATCATCAAAATTATGAAGCACTTCCCGACATCATAGAATCTTGTAATTTTGCACAACGATAGGCCCTGTAGTGAATACGAAGGAAAAATTAAAGATTTTCCATTCAGGGGGCGTGGCTGCCGCCCATTTCTATAGAATTTATATTAATTATTTGGAGCACTTCTGATTTTCGTAGAATGACAGAATTAACACAGCTGTAGTACTTAAGGTGCAGGCAAAGGAAAAATTTGAAACTTGAGATTTTTCATTCAGGGGGAGTGGTATCCGCCCATTTTAATAGAATTGATATAAATTATTTGGAGCACTTCTGATTGTCGTGGAATGATGAAATTTAGTACAGCGGTAGGACTTAAAGTGCAGAAAAACAGTTTTGAAATTTGATATTTTACATTCAGGGGCGTGGCACCCGCCCATATGAATAGAATTGATATTAATTATGAGGAGCACTTCTGATTGTCGTAGAATGATAAAATTTGGTAGAACTGTAGGGTTAGAATTGGAAGCAAATGCAAAATTTAAAAATTTGAGATTAAACATTCAGTGGGCGTGGCAACCACCCATTTTAACTGAAATAATATTAAATGTGTTGAGAGTACTTCTGTTGGGTACAGGATTGAAACTTGGTATAAAGCGGTTCGTTTTCAGGCGTATACAAAGAAAAGCTGACATCTTAAAATTTTTCATGCAGGGGCGTTTCATCAACCCACTTCTTATCAATTATTATTATCATTTCTATTGAGCACTTCTAACTTATTTAAACTGGCAGATGGGTAGGACTTGTTATAGATACAAAAGGCATAAATTAAAAACTTACTTTACTTATGAGGCTCCCATTGGGTATTTATTCCACCCACTTTTCCTGATAAAAAGAATCTTTGCAAAAAGTAGTGAAATCACATCAAAAACATATATGTTAAAAAAGAAGCCAAGTTCTTCTAATACAAAAACCTTTGCGTAACAAGTCAGCCGTAAAAAGTAATGAGATCTAAAAGTACGCTAAGTTCTAAGTTTTTAATGTAAAATATCAAATATTTTAAGTAGAGTAATATCAAAGAACCTCAAAATTATTAGAGATATCTATTATTAAACGATTACTGACTTAAATTGAGTTGGTTTACTTGGCAAGTTTTCTTTTTATTACCCAATTACTCAATTTTGAAATGGAAACTCGACTAGTAAACCAACTCAATTTAAGTCAGTAATCATTAAATAATAGATATCTCTAACAATTTTGAGGTTCTTCAATATTACTCTATTTGATATTTTACATTAATAAACTTAGAACTTGGCGTACTTTTAGATCTCATTACTTTTTACGGCTGACTTGTTACGCAAAGGTTTTTGTTTTAGAAGAATTTGGCTACTTTTTTAACATTTATGTTTTTGTTGTTCCCACTTACAGCTGGTACAAGCGATCCAAGCTTTGCCCTCACCTGTTAAAGATGAGGAGCAAAGTTCATTCTCTTACCAACCGTAAGTCCAAGGTATTTATCTTTCGTCGAGTATCTCAGACGCACCTCACCAGCCCTCACACATGGAGGCCGCGTCAACGATAGTTTACCCTTGAGCAGCATCATGTTGGTCTTCCCCACAACCATGTTCATGTTGGTCTTTCTGTGCCATCCTATGGATACCCACTGCTTACTATGGGACAAGTATACATACCTATCGTTATAGGGCGATACGACCAGTAAACCACTATGGGTAACGACGCGACTTGCAACTTGGTGTCATATGGTCGTCGCTGCTTTCGTATCTTTCAATTGGATGATGGATATGACATAAACTGTGGCGACGATGGGTCGCGACTTGGCCGCATCTAAACAAATAAATACCACATAGAGTATTGGACATGGGTATCAGTTTGATAGCCCCATAGAATAAACAAACATTGGACTTCTGATGTCACTCCTATGGATCGTTGCTATAGTTGCTGTTGTCGGCACATTCTTCCTTGTGTGTCGATGGATATCCAAGGCATGGGCCTGGTATCAAATCTTGGATTCGCTGAACTTGTGGGCGTTATGGTGACGCTGCACTTTTGGACAAAGGACTGGTGGTGGCTTGGCTGGTGACTTGAAAACAGAATTGGTCTGTGGTTGGGACTTCTTGATATCAACTCATCGCGAGCAGTCGACATCGTTTAGAGCTCTACTTGCTAGACTAGTTGTTAATTGGTAATAATTTAATATAATATCTAATATAATATTTAATATAATTTAATATAATATCTTTATTTAACTATTACCAATTAACAACTAGTCTCCCAAGTAGAGCTCTAAACGATGTCGACTGCTCACGATGAGTTGATATCAAGAAGTCCCAACCACAGACCAATTCCGTTTTCAAGTCACCAGCCAAGCCACCACCAGTCCTTTGTCCAAAAGTGTAGCGTCACCATAACGCCCACAAGTTCAGCGAATCCAATATTTGATACCAGGCCCATGCCTTGGATATCCATCGACACACAAGGAAGTATATGCCGACAACAGCAACTATAGCAACGATCCGTGGGAGCGACATCAGAAGTCCTATGTATGTTTATTCTATGGGGCAATCAAACTGATACCCATGTCCAATACTCTATGTGGTATTTATTTGTTTAGATGCGGCCAAGTCACGACCCATCATCGCCACAGTGTATCTCATATCCATCATCCAATTGATAGATACGAAAGCAGCGACGGCCATATGACACCAAGTAGCAAGTCGCGTCGTTACCCATAGTGGTTTACTGGTCGTATCGCCCTATAGCCATAGGTATGTATACTTGTCCCATAGGATGGCACACAAATGAATCGCAATTCGATGGCTCATTAATGTGGTCGAATTTGATTCCCATTAAGGGTGCACAGTATTCGGCATGGAATGTGCGATAAGATATTCTGGTAGTGTAGTGGTGGGTGGAGGGAAGTACCACGTACTGATGTAGCTTCTGCTTCGTCAGCGATGACGTTAATTTCTAGGTCAACGGTTGTTGACCGAACATCCTGCCCGGTGGGACCTTGGGTTCGAAATGTGATGTAAAAAGCCCGTAGGCCATTTTGAGGTAGGTTGAGGTCTCATACAAAATGACTCATTTGTACTACAACGGGTCGGGGACCATAAGGTCGTGTTTCGGCGATTATCAATATGTCCATGAGTTGGATTTCATGGTGGCTCAACACTTGCATCGGATACCATCCAATGCCCTTGAAAACTCAAGTCGGAAGTGTTGGAGGAGTAGATCCTTGTACTTAGGACTCTACAAGGTGGCATAGTTTTTGCACAGGGTGGCGACACTCGCCGGCTGCTGTGTGTAGCGTTGCGTTGCGAACCAGTCCATCCTGGCCTAGGTGAATAGCTGGAACTCGACCAAGTCGCCAATGTGTATGAGGTAGATTTTCGTGACGTACGAGAACGATGACGTTAACATGTAGATTCGGTTCTCGTTTTTCCCATTTGCCACGCGTCTGTAGGGTTAGCAAGTACTCCTCGCTCCATCTGTCCCAGAACTCCTGATGAACCTTACGCAGCCATTGGTACTGCTTTAGCCGATTGAGCGGCAAATCTCCAATCTGTGGTTCCGGAACGGCAATGAGGGGAGCTCCAATTAGAAAATCGCCTGTGTTGAGCGCCATCTTATATTCAGGGTCGTCATGGAGGGGAACCAAGGGGCGTGAATTGAGACACGCCTCGATGCGGACTGCCAAGGTAGGCAGCTGATGATACCAAAGTGATTGGGATCCTACCAATCGGATTAAGTGGTGTTTTGTAGATTTCACTGCGGCCTCCCATAAACCACCTTGATGGGGAGCCCTTGGAGTGATAAAATGCCACCTCGTTCCTGCATGCGCCAATGCTTGCTTGTTGTAATGGGCCTCAAAATGTGCCAGGACTTCCTTCATGAGTCGGTTGGGTTCCAACAAAGGCCGTCCCATTATCACTGTATAAGTCGGGACAGGGTCCACGCCTGCCGGTGAATCGTGTAAAAGCATCCAGGAAAGATTGGGAACAGAGATCCTCTATGACCTCTAAATGCACGGCCTTGGTTGCCATGCACACGAAGATTGCCAAACAACCTTTGGTGGTGGTGCGGGATCGCTTGGTCCCCACACGGAGAGTAAATGGACCACAGTAGTCGACGCCAGACGCTAGGAATAGTCTCGCAGCATTGACTCTATGACTGGGGAGAGGGGCCATCTGTTGTTTGAGCAATATTACACGATGTCGTTGGCAGACAACACATTTATGCACAAATGTTCGCACGGCTTGTCGGCCATGCACCATCCAATATTTGCGACGCAAAGTTTGTGGCATGATCTGCACTCCTTTTGTGCATAGTGGCCTCATGTGTATGCTGGATTAACAACCAATCCAAGTGCCCGGTCTTGGGCAGAATAATAGGGAAACGCGTTTCATGCGGTAAGGATGCATGTGTGAGTCTTCCTTCGACCTGGAGTGTACCTCTTGTATCCAGATATGGGTTGAGAGACAGCAATGGATTGGAACTTGCCAATGAGGATCGATTCTTCAGCTGTTAAATCTCCTGAGGAAAGCTGTGTGCTTGGTCGGCTCGAATCAAGTGCTCCAAAGCGTTTTCGAGCTCATCCGCTCCAACCACTGGGATTTGCAGTAAGTGACGATAGGACTTGAGCCATCTCAACATTTAGGCGACTAGTAGTAGGAGCTTTTTGAGGCTGCTGTATCGCTCCACCAATGGGATTGCTGTGCCATCCAAGCATCGCGTAGTCAGCTGTGGTGTAGTTGTGGTTACCCCAGCGATAACCGATGGTTTCGACTCTGCTGCAACTTGAAGCACGTCTTTGTCTGATAACTGCCCGGCTGGGCCCATAGGAAAAAATCAAGATCCTAACCAGTTTGGACCTTTCCACCATAGAGGATGTCGAATAAGTTCGGAGGCGCCAATTCCTCAACTTGCACAATCGTTCGGGTGACGTGAGCTCCTGAATTTGTCGCACTCGGTTAGCGACATATGGTTTCAAAGAAGAGGGTTCCATAAGTCTGACCATAAGTAATATTGCGACGTCTGCAGTCCTAAAGCGATGCGGACGCTGTCGAAGGTGATTGCGAGAAGTGAGGCTACGCACAACTCCAATCGTGGGATGGTAGCACCCTTCAGAGGGGCGACCTTTGTCCGGGACGTCAGGACGGAGACGTGGACTCGGTTCTGCTCGTCTATTGTCCGTAAGTAGAGGACAGCTGCATAGGATCTGAAACTCGCATCGCAGAAGCCATGGATAGTGGTGGTCCCATGGTGACCCATACCTAACCATCGGGGCACTCGAACTCAGTTGAGGTTAAGCAGTCCATCGCGAAACACCGTCCATTCATGGTGTAATTCTAGTGGGAGCGGGGTATCCCAACTAAGGCCCGCTAACAACGGGAGCCAATAAGCCCGTCGGATCGAATAATTGTGCTACTTCGCTAAGGACCATTCGCTTTGTAGGAACGGACACAGGTTCTACTAATTCCACCAAGAAGAAGAGCTCGTCAGCTGCTGGGTCCCAACGGAGGCCAAGAACCGTGGCGGTGGGGCACTCGTTAACGAGCTCTGTAAAAAGAGAAGAAGCGAGAACATTGTTAGATACTCTACCAATTACCTGTGCGCAATTCGAATTCCATTTGCGCAACTTAAAGTGTCCAGCCAAGAGAACCGTATTAATGTCGGCACTTAGTCTGACTGCTTCACCTTGACTACTGCAGCTGGTGAGTAGGTCATCGACATTAAAGGACTTCTCGATCGTCTCTCGGGCTGCCCGGGAGCGGCTTGGATCGCGCACCAAGTGCTGATTGTCCTGGGCACACTTCATCATAGACCTTACGTAAGTGTAAGGGCTGGAAGCCATACCATAAGTTACCGTCGAGAGGCAATAAACTGCGAGCTGGTCGGATGGGGATTCTCTCCAAAGAACTCGTGTAAAGTTTCACTGTTTGGGTGCTACTAGCACCTGGCGGAACTACTTCTCCACGTCAGCGGTTAATTCGATACTGAACCACCGGAAACCAAAGATCACGTTCACTAGTGACTCTTGTATAGTAGGGCGAACCAATTGGATGAGAGAGACACCAGTCGAAGTACTGGCGGATGCGTTGAACACAACACGGAATTGAGTGGTAACCGCATGATGTGCGATACAGTAGCATTCAGGGCGATCACCATGTTGATCAACCCTTTCCATATGGCCAAGGTCTTCGTACTCACGCATAAAGGCCAGATATTTGTCTTTCAGCTCGCGGTTGCTAACCAGACGTCCTTCAAATAGTAGAATTGGCGTAGGGCAGATCGGTATAAATCACCCAACGCTGGTGCGTCATGCTGGAATGTGATATGTACCATGTATCTTCCATCGACAGTACGGGAATGCGTCGACAGGTAGTGTCGACTGCACTCGTCTCCCTGTTGTCATCTGTGGAAACCTCTTCCAGTTTCCAGAAGTTCTTGACTAGCTCTTCAAATTTGTAGTCTTGAGCATCTTGGGCGTCTTTCACAGGGTGGCTGTGAAAGGATTTGATCGGTAGTTGTGACTGCGTCGTGGTGGTTGGACCAAACACCACCAATCCTAAGTGAGTCTGTTGCGCGTGTGGCTCTTGCGGTTGATCATGTATGACCGAATCCTGTACAAAGAGGCCCAAGACATCGGCCCCCAACAGGATGTCAATGGGTCCAGGTGTGCCAAAGTGTTTGCTGCCAAGGGGAGGACAGCTAGGTGTGGCCAACGAGACACGTCCACTGGTGTGTCTGGTAATGGGGATGTAATGGTAGAAATTACCAATGCCTTGATGGATATCGTGAGGGAGGATCGCGTCGAACGGAGTGACAGCGTCACTTGGCCGTGAGTGGTTGAATGTCTGGAAGCGCCAATGCCATGTACAGCCACTTCCAAACGAGTCATCTCGAGTTTAAGTCTGTCGGATAAAGCAAGAGTCACAAAACTTACCTGCGATCCAGGATCGCAGAAGGCTGGGACAAGCTGCTTCTCTGCTGGGGTACCGTATGCGTAGACCAAGGTTGTCGCAAGCAATACGGTAGTGCTCGGTTGAACGAGTCACTGTGAATCTTCGTGAAGATCGGAAGGGACATGATTCTGATCCTGCCATGGAGCTTGTGGTACATCTGGTCCAGAATTACGTCTTCTTTGCATGCGGGGAGGTAGGGTGTTGTGGTAGGATATTATGCCGCTGACCGCACTTCTGGTAGGACACAGCGGAGGGGCACTCTCTGGCACTATGTCCTTTCTTAAGACAACTGAAACAGACTGCAGCATCTCTTACAGCATTCAACCTCTTCTTGGAGTCCATGTCTCTGTATTTGCTGCACTGGAATGAGCGGTGAGTTTGCTTGCAGAAGACACACTGCAGGCTATCCACTGCGGTGACATGTGCTCTGGTCACCGGAACTGGCGGGCTATCCACTGCGGTGACATGTGCTCTGGTCACCGGAGCTGTCGGGCAATTCCGTTTATGCGATTACGTGGGGGGCGGCTGTAGACCCAAGGAGCCAGGGAGACTAATCTCAGTAGCCAAGCTATGAGCCCGTTATTGGGGCTCAGCAATGCCTCCAATGTTGGTATTTTCTTCGGTTTGCAGTGCATGCACCTTGCCTGTCTCGTTCTTACCGGAAGTTGAGATGTGATAAGTGGGACCACCAAAGCATCCCAATGCTCAACCGGGAGCTTCATCACTTTGAGCGCCCGCATCGTCTCCTGGACGCACAATCTTAAACGAGCGACATGCGTCTCGGCCAACAGCTTCGGATTATTGAATCTCTCTGTCAGCTCCTTTCAGAGCTCGTAACCACCAGAATAGATATTGCCCATCATCCCCACATGGATGGGGAGCACTGCCGTGCGCATCTTCTGTAGTTTGTTCGCTACAGGCAACTCAGTGTTTGAGTGTACCAAGCTCTCAAACGCCTCACGAAAGGCCAACCAGTTATGTAGGCTGCCATCA
This sequence comes from Melangyna quadrimaculata, assembly GCA_949320155.1. Lineage (NCBI taxonomy): Eukaryota > Metazoa > Arthropoda > Insecta > Diptera > Syrphidae > Melangyna > Melangyna quadrimaculata. The sequence goes on from CASGHW010000186.1 coordinate 67,242, forward strand.
AAGCTGGGGATCTGCACCGGATCAAGCTTCATTTCCAATTTGGTCGTGTTGACCACCGTCGCTGGAATGCTTTCTAGCACGGGAGTTGTCGCCTCTACAGCCGGCTGTAGTTCAATTAGCTGACGGCCCAATACCGCCAACGCTTCGATGTGCTGGTCCTGGACGGTATTCAGGAGTACATCGTGCGCTTCAAAGTTCGACTCGCCTTTGACCTCTTCCAAGGCTTTGTCGTGCGCCGACTCGAACCGCTCGAACTGTTGGTCGAGGGACCGCTGTTCTAGCTTGATGCGCACGACATCCCAACCGCTTATGTCACCTTGAGTAATGCTCGTATGCATCCTCTTTATAGTTGTGCACGCCGCGGACCGTTGTGCTAGGTGAGCCATTGTCAAGAATGTATTTATTGTTTATACAAATGAAAAAAGAATAGCGCACGCGATCGCTAATGAAAACCACGCACAAATTCCAAGTGTTAATATCGCCACGCAATAAACGGACATGAATCTCTACCGCACAGGGAATGAGAGACGGGACGGCAGGGGTACAGACCACAAAATACCAAACACCGTATTAGCAAATACGACACGTATAGAATTCGCGAGAAAAGGGGAGGGCACGGGAACCGACCACAAAAGACCACCAAAAATCACAAGAATGTTTTTTAACTGTTTTTTATGAATCGATTGTCCTCACAAGAGGCACCAAAATGTCGGGGATTTATTCTTCCGAACGCAGGGGTCGTGTCTTAAAATCTGAACGGGTCTTCAAGAACCAAAGAGCACTATGCCGAACACACACAAGGTAGTTTTAATATAATATCTTTATTTAACTATTACCAATTAACAACTAGTCTACCAAGTAGAGCTCTAAACGATGTCTACTGCTCGCGATGAGTTGATATCAAGAAGTCCCAACCACAGACCAATTCTGTTTTCAAGTCACCAGCCAAGCCACCACCAGTCCTTTGTCCAAAAGTGCAGCGTCACCATAACACCCACAAGTTCAGCGAATCCAAGATTTGATACCAGGCCCATGCCTTGGATATCCATCGACACACAAGGAAGAATGTGCCGGCAACAGCAACTATAGCAACGATCCGTGGGAGCGACATCAGGAGTCCAATGTATGTTTATGGGGCTATCAAACTGATACCCATGTCCAATACTCTATGTGGTATTTATTTGTTTAGATGCGGCCAAGTCACGACCCATCGTCGCCACAGTGTATCTCATATCCATCATCCAATTGATAGAAACGAAAGCGGCGATGGCCATATGACACCAACTAGCAAGTCGCGTCGTTACCCATAGTGGTTTACTGGTCGTATCGCCCTATAGCCATAGGTATGTATACTTGTCCCATAGGATGGCACACAAATGAATCGCAATTCGATGGCTCATTAATGTGATCGAATTTAATTCCCATTAAGGGTGCACAGTATTCGGCATGGAATGTGCGATAAGATATTCTGGTGGTGGTGGTTGGAGGGAAGTACCATGTACTGATGTAGCTTCTGCATCGTCAGCGATGACGTTAATTTCTAGGTCAACGGTGGTTGACCGAACATCCTGCCCGATCGGACCTTGATTTTGTACTACAACTGGTCGGGGACCATAAGGTCGTGTTTCGGCGATTATCAATATGTCCATGAGTTCGATTTCATGGTGGCTCAATACTTGTATCGGATACCATCCAATGCCCTTGAAAACTCAAGTCGGAAGTGTTGTGGGAGTAGATCCTTCTACTTAGGACTCTACAAGGCGGCATAGTTTTTTCACAGGGCGGCGACACTCGCCGGCTGCTGTGTGTAGCTTAGCGTGGCGGACCAGTACATCCTGGCCTAGGTGAATAGCTGAAACTTGACCAAGTAGCCAATGTGTACGAGGTAGATTTTCGTGACGTACGAGAACGATGTCGTTAACTTAAAGATTCGGTCCTCGTTTTTCCCATTTGCCACGCGTCTGTAGGGTTACCAAGTACTCTTCGCTCCATCTGTCCCAGAACTCTTGATGAACTTTACGCAGCCATTGGTACTGCTTAAGCAGTACGGCAATGAGGGGAGCTCCAATCAGAAAATCGGCGGTGGTGACCGCCATCTTATCTTCAGGGTCGTCATGGAGGGGAACCAAGGGGCGTGAATTGAGACACGCCTCGATGCGGACTGCCAAGGTATGCAGCTGATGATACCAAAGTGATTGGGATCCTACCAATTGGATTAAGTGGTGTTTTGTAGATTTCACTGCGGCCTCCCATAAACCACCTTGATGGGGAGCCCTTGGAGTGATAAAATGCCACCTCGTTCCTGCATGCGCCAATGCTTGCTTGTTGTAATGGGACTCAAATTGTGCCAGGACTTCCTTCATGAGTCGGTTGGCTCCAACAAAGGCCGTCCTATTATAACTGTATAAGTTGGGACAGGGTCCACGCCTGCCGGTGAATCGTGTAAAAGCATCCAGGAAAGATTGGGAACAGAGGTCCTCTATGACCTCTAAATGCACGGCCTTGGTTGCCATGCACACGAAGATTGCCAAATAACTTTTGGTGGTGGTGCGTGGTCGCTTGGTCCCCACACGAAGAGTAAATGGACCACAGTAGTCGACGCCAGACGCTAGGAATGGTCTTGCAGCATTGACTATATGACTGGGGAGAGGGGCCATCTGTTGTTTGAGCAATATTCCACGATGTCGTTGGCAGACAACACATTTATGCACAAATGTTCGCACGGCTTGTCTGCCATGCACCATCCAATATTTGCGACGCAAAGTTTGTAGCATGATCTGCACTCCTCTGTGCATAGTGGCCTCATGTGTATGCTGGATTAACAACCAATCCAAGTGCCCGGTCTTGGGCAGAATAATAGGGAAACGCGTTTCATGCGGTAAGGATGCATGTGTGAGTCTTCCTTCGACCTGGAGTGTACCTCTTGTATCCAGATATGGGTTGAGAGACAGCAATGGATTGGAACTTGCCAATGAGGATCGATTCTTCAGCTGTTAAATCTCCTGAGGGAAGCTGTGTGCTTGGTCGGCTCGAATCAAGTGCTCCAAAGCGTTTTCGAGCTCATCCGCTCCAACCACTGGGATTTGCAGTAAGTGACGATAGGACTTGAGCCATCTCAACATTTAGGCGACTAGTAGTAGGAGCTTTTTGAGGCTGCTGTATCGCTCCACCAATGGGATTGCTGTGCCATCCAAGCATCGCGTAGTCAGCTGTGGTGTAGTTGTGGTTACCCCAGCGATAACCGATGGTTTCGACTCTGCTGCAACTTGAAGCACGTCTTTGTCTGATAACTGCCCGGCTGGGCCCATATGAAAAAATCCAGATCCCAACCAGTTTGGACCTTTCCACCATAGAGGATGTCGAATAAGTTCGGAGGCGCCAATTCCTCAACTTGCACAATCTGCCGGTTTTTGGGCTATTCGTACGTGATGCCACCGTTCGGGTGACGTGAGCTCCTGAATTTGTCGCACTCGGTTAGCGACATATGGTTTCATAGAGGGGTGTTCCTTTCTCAGCCAGCAAAGGACAATGCTGGAGTCTGACCATAAGTAGTACTGCGACGTCTGCAGTCCTAAAGCGATGCGGACGCTGTCGAAGGTGATTGCGAGTAGTGAGGCTGCGCACAACTCCAATCGTGGGATGGTAGCACCCTTCAGAGGGGCGACCTTAGTCCGGGACGTCAGGACGGAGACGTGGACTCGGTTCTGCTTGTCTATTGTCCGTAAGTAGAGGACAGCTGCATAGTCTCTGGAACTCGCATCGCAGAAGCCATGGATAGTGGTGGTCCCATGGTGACCCATACCTAACCATCGGGGCACTCGAACTCAAATGAGGTTAAGCAGTCCACCGCGAAACACCGTCCATTCATGGTGTAGTTCTAGTGGGACCGGGGTATCCCAAGTAAGGTCCGCTAACAACGGGAGCCAATAAGCCCGTCGGAGCGAATAATTGTGCTACTTCGCTAAGTACCATTCGCTTTGTAGGAACGGACCCAGGTACTTCTAATTCCACCAAAAAGAAGAGCTCGTCAGCTGCTGGGTCCCAACGGAGGCCAAGAACCGTGGCGGTGGGGCACTCCATAACGAGCTCTGTAAAAAGAGAAGAAGCGAGAACATTGTTAGATACTCTACCAATTACTTGTGCGCAATTCGAATTCCATTTGCGCAGTTTAAAGTGTCCAGCCAAGAGGACCGTATTAATGTCGGCACCCAGTCTGACTGCTTCACCTTGACTACTGCAGCTGGTGAGTAGACACCAGGATTTCTCGATCGTCTCTCGGGCTGCCCGAGAGCGGCTTGGATCGCGCACCAAGCTGGAAGCCATATCACAAGTTACCGTCGTGAGGCAATAAACTGCGAGCTGGTCAGATTGGAATTCTCTCCAAAGAATTCGTTGAAAGTCTCGATGTTCGGGTCCTACTAGCACCTGGCGGAACTACTTCTCCACGTCAGCAGTTAATTCGTTACTGAACCGCTGGAATCCAAAGATCACGTTCACTAGTGACTCTTGTATAGTAGGGCGAACAATTGGATGAGAGAGACACCAGTCGAAGTACTGGCGGATGCGTTGAACGTAACACGGAATTGAGTAGTACCCGCATGATGTGGGATATAGTAGCATCCAGGGCGATCACCATGTTGATCAACCCTTTCCATATGGCCAAGGTCTTCGTACTCACGCATAAAGGCCAGATATTTGTCTTTCAGCTCGCGGTAGCTAACCAGACGTCCCTCCAAACAGTAGAATTGGCGTAGGGCAGATCGGTATGAATCACCCAACGCTGGTGCGTCATACTGGAATGGGATATGTACCATGTATCTTCCATCGACAGTACGGGAATGCGTCGACTGGTAGTGCCGACTGCACTCGTCTTCCCTGTTGTCATCTGTGGAAACCTCTTCCAGTTTCAGGAAGTTCTTGACAAGTTCTTCCAATTCGTAGTCTTGAGCTTCTTGGGCTTCTTTCACAGTGTGGCTGTGAAAGGATTTGATCGGTAGTTGTGACTGCGTCGTGGTGGTTGGACCAAACAGCACCAACCCTAAGTGATTCTGTTGCGCGTGTGGCTCTTGCGGTTGACCATGTATGACCGAATCCTGTACAAGGAGGCCCAAGACATCGGCCCCTAAGGTCAATGGGTCCAGGTGTGCCAAAGTGTTTGTCTGCCAAGGGGAGGCCAGCTAGGTGTGTCCAACGAGACACGTCCACTGGTGTGTCTGGTAATGAGGATGTAATGGTAGGAGTTACCAATGCCTTGATGGATATCGTGAGGGGGGATCGCGTCGAACGGAGCGACAGCGTCACTTGGCGGTGAGTGGTTGAATGTCTGGAAGCGCCAATACCATGTACACCCACTTCCAAACGAGTCATCTCGAGTTCAAGTCTGTCGGATAAAGCAAGAGTCACAAAACTCGGCTCGGGCAAGCTGCTTCTCTGCTGGGGTACCGTATACGTAGACCAAGGCTGTCGCTGTGTCACTGTGAATCTTCGTGAAGATCGGGAGGGACATGATTCCGATCCTGCCATGGAAATTGTGCCACTGCTGGTCCAGAATTACGTCTTCCTTGCATGCGGGGAGGTAGGGTATTGTGGTAGGATATAATGCTGCTGACCGCACTTCTGGCAGGACATAGCGGAGGGGCACTCTCTGGCACTATGTCCTTTCTTAAGACAACTGAAACAGTTTGCAGCATCTCTTACAGCATTCAACCTCTTCCTGAAGTCCATGTCTCTGAATTTGCTGCACTGGAATGAGCGGTGAGTTTGCTTGCAGAAGACACACTGCAGGCTATCCACTGCGGTGACATGTGCTCTGGTCACCGGAACTGGCGGGCTATCCACTGCGGTGACATGTGCTCTGGTCACCGGAGCTGTCGGGCAATTCCCTTTGTGCGATGACATGGGGTGCGCCTGTAGACCCGAGGGGCCAGGGAGACTAATCTCAGTAGCCAAGCTATGAGCCCGTTATTGGGGCTCAGCAATGCCTCCAATGTTGGTATTTTCTTCGGTTTGCAGTGCATGCACCTTGCCTGTCTCGTTCTAACCGGAAGTTTAGATGTGATAAGTGGGACCACCAAAGCATCCCAATGCTCAACCGGGAGCTTCATCACTTTGAGCACCCGCATCGTCTCCTGGACGCACAATCTTAAACGAGTGACATGCGTCTCGGCCAACAGCTTCGGATTATTGAATCTCTCTGTCAGCTCCTTCCAGAGCTCGTAACCACCAAAATAGATATTGCCCATCATCCCCACATGGATGGGGAGCACTGCCGTGCGCATCTTCTGTAGTTTGTTCGCTACAGGCAACTCAGTGTTTGAGTGTACCAAGCTCTCAAACGCCTCACGAAAGGCCAACCAGTTATGTAGGCTGCCATCAAAGCTGGGGATCTGCACCGGATCAAGCTTCATTTCCAATTTGGTCGTGTTGACCACCGTCGCTGGAATGCTTTCTAGCACGGGAGTTGTCGCCTCTACAGCCGGCTGTAGTTCAATTAGCTGACGGCCCAATACCGCCAACGCTTCGATGTGCTGGTCCTGGACGGTATTCAGGAGTACATCGTGCGCTTCAAAGTTCGACTCGCCTTTGACCTCTTGACCTCTTCCAAGGCTTTGTCGTGCGCCGACTCGAACCGCTCGAACTGTTGGTCGAGGGACCGCTGTTCTAGCTTGATGCGCACGACATCCCAACCGCTTATGTCACCTTCAGTAATGCTCGTATGCATCCTCTTTATAGTTGTGCACGCCGCGGACCGTTGTGCTAGATGAGCCATTGTCAAGAATGTATTTATTGTTTATACAAATGAAAAAAGAATAGCGCACGCGATCGCTAATGAAAACCACGCACAAATTCCAAGTGTTAATATCGCCACGCAATAAACGGACATGAATCTATATCGCACAGGGAATGAGAGACGGGACGGCAGGGGTACAGACCACAAAATACCAAACACCGTATTAGCAAATACGACACGTATAGAGTTCGCGAGAAAAGGGGAGGGCACGGCAACCGACCACAAAAGACCACCAAAAATCACAAGAATGTTTTTTAACTGTTTTTTATGAATCGATTGTCCTCACAAGAGGCACCAAAATGTCGGGGATTTATTCTTCCGAACGCAGGGGTCGTGTCTTAAAATCTGAATGGGTCTTCAAGAACCAAAGAGCACTATGCCGAACACACACAAGGTAGTTTAAATATAATATCTTTATTTAACTATTACCAATTAACAACTAGTCTACCAAGTAGAGCTCTAAACGATGTCGACTGCTCGCGATAAGTTGATATCAAGAAGTCCCAACCACAGACCAATTCTGTTTTCAAGTCACCAGCCAAGCCACCACCAGTCCTTTGTCCAAAAGTGCAGCGTCACCATAACACCCACAAGTTCAGCGAATCCAAGATTTGATACCAGGCTCATGCCTTGGATATCCATCGACACACAAGGAAGAATGTGCCGGCAACAGCAACTATAGCAACGATCCGTGGGAGCGACATCAGGAGTCCAATGTATGTTTATGGGGCTATCAAACTGATACCCATGTCCAATACTCTATGTGGTATTTATTTGTTTAGATGCGGCCAAGTCACGACCCATCGTCGCCACAGTGTATCTCATATCCATCATCCAATTGATAGATACGAAAGCAGCGATGGCCATATGACACCAACTAGCAAGTCGCGTCGTTACCCATAGTGGTTTACTGGTCGTATCGCCCTATAGCCATAGGTATGTATACTTGTCCCATAGGATCGCACACAAATGCATCGCAATTCGATGGCTCATTAATGTGGTCGAATTTAATTCCCATTAAGGGTGCACAGTATTCGGCATGGAATGTGCGATAAGATATTCTGGTGGTGGTGGTTGGAGGGAAGTACCATGTACTGATGTAGCTTCTGCATCGTCAGCGATGACGTTAATTTCTAGGTCAACGGTGGTTGACCGAACATCCTGCCCGATCGGTCCTTGATTTTGTACTACAACTGGTCGGGGACCATAAGGTCGTGTTTCGGCGATTATCAATATGTCCATGAGTTCGATTTCATGGTGGCTCAATACTTGCATCGGATACCATCCGATGCCCTTGAAAACTCAAGTCGGAAGTGTTGTGGGAGTAGATCCTTCTACTTAGGACTCTACAAGGCGGCATAGTTTTTTCACAGGGCGGCGACACTCGCCGGCTGCTGTGTGTAGCTTAGCGTGGCGGACCAGTACATCCTGGCCTAGGTGAATAGCTGAAACTCGACCAAGTAGCCAATGTGTACGAGGTAGATTTTCGTGACGTACGAGAACGATGTCGTTAACTTAAAGATTCGGTCCTCGTTTTTCCCATTTGCCACGCGTCTGTAGGGTTACCAAGTACTCCTCGCTCCATCTGTCCCAGAACTCTTGATGAACTTTACGCAGCCATTGGTACTGCTTTAGCAGTACGGCAATGACGGGAGCTCCAATCAGAAAATCGGCGGTGGTGAGCGCCATCTTATCTTTAGGCTCGTCATGGAGGGGAACCAAGGGGCGTGAATTGAGACACGCCTCGATGCGGACTGCCAAGGTATGCAGCTGATGATACCAAAGTGATTAGGATCCTACCAATTGGATTAAGTGGTGTTTTGTAGATTTCACTGCGGCCTCCCATAAACCACCTTGATGGGGAGCCCTTGGAGTGATAAAATGCCACCTCGTTCCTGCATGCGCCAATGCTTGCTTGTTGTAATGGGACTCAAAATGTGCCAGGACTTCCTTCATGAGTCGGTTGGCTCCAACAAAGGCCGTCCTATTATAACTGTATAAGTTGGGACAGGGTCCACGCCTCCCGGTGAATCGTGTAAAAGCATCCAGGAAAGATTGGGAACAGAGGTCCTCTATGACCTCTAAATGCACGGCCTTGGTTGCCATGCACACGAAGATTGCCAAATAACTTTTAGTGGTGGTGCGTGGTCACTTGGTCCCCACACGAAGAGTAAATGGACCACAGTAGTCGACGCCAGACGCTAGGAATGGTCTTGCAGCATTGACTATATGACTGGGGAGAGGGGCCATCTGTTGTTTGAGCAATATTCCACGATGTCGTTGGCAGACAACACATTTATGCACAAATGTTCGCACGGCTTGTCGGCCATGCACCATCCAATATTTGCGACGCAAAGTTTGTAGCATGATCTGCACTCCTCTGTGCATAGTGGCCTCATGTGTATGCTGGATTAACAACCAATCCAAGTGCCCGGTCTTGGGCAGAATAATAGGGAAACGCGTTTCATGTGGTAAGGATGCATGTGTGAGTCTTCCTTCGACCTGGAGTGTACCTCTTGTATCCAGATATGGGTTGAGAGACAGCAATGGATTGGAACTTGCCAATGAGGATCGATTCTTCAGCTGTTAAATCTCCTGAGGGAAGCTGTGTGCTTGGTCGGCTCGAATCAAGTGCTCCAAAGCGTTTTCGAGCTCATCCGCTCCAACCACTGGGATTTGCAGTAAGTGACGATAGGACTTGAGCCATCTCAACATTTAGGCGACTAGTAGTAGGAGCTTTTTGAGGCTGCTGTATCGCTCCACCAATGGGATTGCTGTGCCATCCAAGCATCGCGTAGTCAGCTGTGGTGTAGTTGTGGTTACCCCAGCGATAACCGATGGTTTCGACTCTGCTGCAACTTGAAGCACGTCTTTGTCTGATAACTGCCCGGCTGGGCCCATAGGAAAAAATCCAGATCCCAACCAGTTTGGACCTTTCCACCATAGAGGATGTCGAATAAGTTCGGAGGCGCCAATTCCTCAACTTGCACAATCTGTTGGGTTTTGGGCTATTCGTACGTGATGCCACCGTTCGGGTGACATGAGCTCCTGAATTTGTCGCACTCGGTTAGCGACATATGGTTTCATAGAGGGGTGTTCCTTTCTCAGCCAGCAAAGGACAATGCTGGAGTCTGACCATAAGTAGTACTGCGACGTCTGCAGTCCTAAAGCGATGCGGACGCTGTCGAAGGTGATTGCGAGTAGTGAGGCTGCGCACAACTCCAATCGTGGGATGGTAGCACCCTTCAGAGGGGCGACTTTAGTCCGAGACGTCAGGAGGGAGACGTGGACTCGGTTCTGCTTGTCTATTGTCCGTAAGAAGAGGACAGCTGCATAGTCTCTGGAACTCGCATCGCAGAAGCCATGGATAGTGGTGGCCAAATAACTTTTGGTGGTGGTGCGTGGTCGCTTGGTCCCCACACGAAGATTAAATGGACCACAGTAGTCGACGCCAGACGCTAGGAATGGTCTTGCAGCATTGACTATATGACTGGGGAGAGGGGCCATCTGTTGTTTGAGCAATATTCCACGATGTCGTTGGCAGACAACACATTTATGCACAAATGTTCGCACGGCTTGTCGGCCATGCACCATCCAATATTTGCGACGCAAAGTTTGTAGCATGATCTGCACTCCTCTGTGCATAGTGGCCTCATGTGTATGCTGGATTAACAGCCAATCCAAGTGCCCGGTCTTGGGCAGAATAATAGGGAAACGCGTTTCATGCGGTAAGGATGCATGTGTAAGTCTTCCTTCGACCTGGAGTGTACCTCTTGTATCCAGATATGGGTTGAGAGACAGCAATGGATTGGAACTTGCCAATGAGGATCGATTCTTCAGCTGTTAAATCTCCTGAGGGAAGCTGTGTGCTTGGTCGGCTCGAATCAAGTGCTCCAAAGCGTTTTCGAGCTCATCCGCTCCAACCACTGGGATTTGCAGTAAGTGACGATAGGACTTGAGCCATCTCAACATTTAGGCGACTAGTAGTAGAAGCTTTTTGAGGCTGCTGTATCGCTCCACCAATGGGATTGCTGTGCCATCCAAGCATCGCGTAGTCAGCTGTGGTGTAGTTGTGGTTACCCCAGCGATAACCGATGGTTTCGACTCTGCTGCAACTTGAAGCACGTCTTTGTCTGATAACTGCCCGCCTGGGCCCATAGGAAAAAATCCAGATCCCAACCAGTTTGGACCTTTCCACCATAGAGGATGTCGAATAAGTTCGGAGGCGCCAATTCCTCAACTTGCACAATCTGCCGGTTTTTGGGCTATTCGTACGTGATGCCACCGTTCGGGTGACGTGAGCTCCTGAATTTGTCGCACTCGGTTAGCGACATATGGTTTCATAGAGGGGTGTTCCTTTCTCAGCCAGCAAAGGACAATGCTGGAGTCTGACCATAAGTAGTACTGCGACGTCTGCAGTCCTAAAGCGATGCGGACGCTGTCGAAGGTGATTGCGAGTAGTGAGGCTGCGCACAACTCCAATCGTGGGATGGTAGCACCCTTCAGAGGGGCGACCTTAGTCCGGGATGTCAGGACGGAGACGTGGACTCGGTTCTGCTTGTCTATTGTCCGTAAGTAGAGGACAGCTGCATAGTCTCTGGAACTCGCATCGCAGAAGCCATGGATAGTGGTGGTCCCATGGTGGCCCATACCTAACCATCGGGGCACTCGAACTCAGTTGAGGTTAAGCAGTCCACCGCGAAACACCGTCCATTCATGGTGTAGTTCTAGTGGGAGCGGGGTATCCCGAGTAAGGTCCGCTAACAACGGGAGCCAATAAGCCCGTCGGAGCGAATAATTGTGCTACTTCGCTAAGTACCATTCGCTTTGTAGGAACGGACCCAGGTACTTCTAATTCCACCAAAAAGAAGAGCTCGTCAGCTGCTGGGTCCCAACGGAGGCCAAGAACCGTGGCGGTGGGGCACTCCATAACGAGCTCTGTAAAAAGAGAAGAAGCGAGAACATTGTTAGATACTCTACCAATTACTTGTGCGCAATTCGAATTCCATTTGCGCAGTTTAAAGTGTCCAGCCAAGAGGACCGTATTAATGTCGGCACCCAGTCTGACTGCTTCACCTTGACTACTGCAGCTGGTGAGTAGGTCATCGACATAAAAGGATTTCTCGATCGTCTCTCGGGCTGCCCGGGAGCGGCTTGGATCGCGCACCAAGCTGGAAGCCATACCACAAGTTACCGTCGTGAGGCAATAAACTGCGAGCTGGTCAGATTGGAATTCTCTCCAAAGAATTCGTTGAAAGTCTCGATGTTCGGGTCCTACTAGCACCTGGCGGAACTACTTCTCCACGTCAGCAGTTAATTCGTTACTGAACCGCTGGAATCCAAAGATCACGTTCACTAGTGACTCTTGTATAGTAGGGCGAACAATTGGATGAGAGAGACACCAGTCAAAGTACTGGCGGATGCGTTGAACGTAACACGGAATTGAGTAGTACCCGCATGATGTGGGATATAGTAGCATCCAGGGCGATCACCATGTTGATCAACCCTTTCCATATGGCCAAGGTCTTCGTACTCACGCATAAAGGCCAGATATTTGTCTTTCAGCTCGCGGTTGCTAACCAGACGTCCCTCCAAACAGTAGAATTGGCGTAGGGCAGATCGGTATGAATCACCCAACGCTGGTGCGTCATACTGGAATGGGATATGTACCATGTATCTTCCATCGACAGTACGGGAATGCGTCGACTGGTAGTGCCGACTGCACTCGTCTTCCCTGTTGTCATCTGTGGAAACCTCTTCCAGTTTCAGGAAGTTCTTGACAAGCTCTTCCAATTCGTAGTCTTGAGCATCTTGGGCTTCTTTCACAGTGTGGCTGCGAAAGGATTTGATCGGTAGTTGTGACTGCGTCGTGGTGGTTGGACCAAACACCACCAATCCTAAGTGATTCTGTTGCGCGTGTGGCTCTTGCGGTTGACCATGTATGACCGAATCCTGTACAAGGAGGCCCAAGACATCGGCCCCCAAGGTCAATGGGTCCAGGTGTGCCAAAGTGTTTGTCTGCCAAGGGGAGGCCAGCTAGGTGTGTCCAACGAGACACGTCCACTGGTGTGTCTGGTAATGAGGATGTAATGGTAGGAGTTACCAATGCCTTGATGGATATCGTGAGGGGGGATCGCGTCGAACGGAGCGACAGCGTCACTTGGCGGTGAGTGGTTGAATGTCTGGAAGCGCCAATACCATGTACACCCACTTCCAAACGAGTCATCTCGAGTTCAAGTCTGTCGGATAAAGCAAGAGTCACAAAACTCGGCTCGGGCAAGCTGCTTCTCTGCTGGGGTACCGTATGCGTAGACCAAGGCTGTCGCTGTGTCACTGTGAATCTTCGTGAAGATCGGGAGGGACATGATTCCGATCCTGCCATGGAAATTGTGCCACTGCTGGTCCAGAATTACGTCTTCTTTGCATGCGGGGAGGTAGGGTATTGTGGTAGGATATTATGCTGCTGATCGCACTTCTGGCAGGACATAGCGGAGGGGCACTCTCTGGCACTATGTCCTTTCTTAAGACAACTGAAACAGTTTGCAGCATCTCTTACAGCATTCAACCTCTTCCTGAAGTCCATGTCTCTGAATTTGCTGCACTGGAATGAGCGGTGAGTTTGCTTGCAGAAGACACACTGCAGGCTATCCACTGCGGTGACATGTGCTCTGGTCACCGGAACTGGCGGGCTATCCACTGCGGTGACATGTGCTCTGGTCACCGGAGCTGTCGGGCAATTCCGTTTGTGCGATGACATGGGGTGCGCCTGTAGACCCGAGGGGCCAGGGAGACTTATCTCAGTAGCCAAGCTATGAGCCCGTTATTGGGGCTCAGCAATGCCTCCAATGTTGGTATTTTCTTTGGTTTGCAGTGCATGCACCTTGCCTGTCTCGTTCTTACCGGAAGTTGAGATGTGATAAGTGGGACCACCAAAGCATCCCAATGCTCAACCGGGAGCTTCATCACTTTGAGCGCCCGCATCGTCTCCTGGACGCTATCCACAATCCCAAACGAGCGACATGCGTCTCGGCCAACAGCTTCGGATTATTGAATCTCTCTATCAGCTCCTTTCAGAGCTCGTAACCACCAGAATAGATATTGCCCATCATCCCCACATGGATGGGGAGCACTGCCGTGCGCATCTTCTGTAGTTTGTTCGCTACAGGCAACTCAGTGTTTGAGTGTACCAAGCTCTCAAACGCCTCACGAAAGGCCAACCAGTTATGTAGGCTGCCATCAAAGCTGGGGATCTGCACCGGATCAAGCTTCATTTCCAATTTGGTCGTGTTGACCACCGTCGCTGGAATGCTTTCTAGCACGGGAGTTGTCGCCTCTACAGCCGGCTGTAGTTCAATTAGCTGACGGCCCAATACCGCCAACGCTTCGATGTGCTGGTCCTGGACGGTATTCAGGAGTACATCGTGCGCTTCAAAGTTCGACTCGCCTTTGACCTCTTCCAAGGCTTTGTCGTGCGCCGACTCGAACCGCTCGAACTGTTGGTCGAGGGACCGCTGTTCTAGCTTGATGCGCACGACATCCCAACCGCTTATGTCACCTTGAGTAATGCTCGTATGCATCCTCTTTATATTTGTGCACGCCGCGGACCGTTGTGCTAGGTGAGCCATTGTCAAGAATGTATTTATTGTTTATACAGATGAAAAAAGAATAGCGAACGCGATAGCTAATGAAAACCACGCACAAATTCCAAGTGTAAATATCGCCACGCAATAAACGGACACGAATCTCTACCGCACAGGGAATGAGAGACGGGACGGCAGGGGAACAGACCACAAAATACCAAACACCGTATTAGCAAATACGACACGTATAGAGTTCGCGAGAAAAGGGGAGGGCACGGGAACCGACCACAAAAGACCACCAAAAATCACAAGAATGTTTTTTAACTGTTTTTTATGAACCGATTGTCCTCACAGGAGGCACCAAAATGTCGGGGATTTATGCTTCCGAACGCAGGGGTCATGTCTTAAAATCTGAATGGGTCTTCAAGAACCAAAGAGCACTATGCCGAACACACACAAGGTAGTTTTAATATAATATCTTTATTTAACTATTATCAATTAACAACTAGTCTACCAAGTAGAGCTCTAAACGATGTCGACTGCTCGCGATGAGTTGATATCAAGAAGTCCCAACCACAGACCAATTCTGTTTTCAAGTCACCAGCCAAGCCACCACCAGTACTTTGTCCAAAAGTGCAGCGTCACCATAACGCCCACAAGTTCAGCGAATCCAAGATTTGATAAGGAAGAATGTGCCGACAACAGCAACTATAGCAATGATCGGTGGGAGCGACATCAGAAGTCCAATGTATGTTTATTCTATGGGGCTATAAAACTGATACCCATGTCCAATATTCTATGTGGTATTTATTTGTTTAGATGCGGCCAAGTCGCAACCCATCGTCGCCACAGTGTATCTCATATCCATCATCCAATTGATAGATACGAAAGCAGCGACGGCCATTTGACACCAAGTAGCAAGTCGCGTCGTTACCCATAGTGGTTTACTGGTCGTATCGCCCTTTAGCCATAGGTATGTATACTTGTCCCAAAGCAAGCAGTAGGTAACCATAGGATGGCACACAAATGAATCGCAATTCGATGGCTCATTAATGTGGTCGAATTTGATTCCCATTGAGGGTGCACAGTATTCGGCTTGGAATGTGCGATAAGATATTCTGGTGGTGGTGGTTGGAGGGAAGTACCACGCACTGATGTAGCTTCTGCATTGTCAGTGATGACGTTAATTTCTAGGTCAACGGTGGTTGACTGAACAGAGTTCATGAGCGCCGTTGTACAGTCCCTCCATGACGTGAATACAAGACCCCCGTCATGAATGGACCACAATTCTACGGGTTTGCTTCCCCGATAAACCCTTTATGGATGTCCCCAGGGATCATCACGGTGATCATCGCCGTAGGCTCTCCATTCCTCATTCTTCTTGCGGGCAAGCGTAGCTTTGTATTCAGCCAAGGCTCGCATATAAGCAAGTCTTGACTGATCCAAAACTGCTGGCCCACGTTGTCTCCTCCGTCTGTTGTCCTGGAACTGCTCACGCAACCCCCTCACTTGGGCACGCTTCACATTCAAATCTCAAATCACCCTTCTCGGATTCGTCTATATGCTCCTCCGGAAGAGCTGGTCGTTGACATCCCATACGCACTTATTCAGTTTGGCTACCTTGTCTTCAACCCCTAGGCGCCGAAAAGGGTCCAGCGACATTGACATAACCTTTCTTGCCATCTCATTCCTGAAATAAACCCAGTCAACATTACTGAGAAACCAGCGCTTCTCGTCCTGAACCATATTAGCATCCGGATTACCATTGGGAGTAGTAACCACAACCTGCATGAGGCTATGTTCACTTATCCCTTCAGATCTCCGGATAGACTAATGAAATTCGAATCTACGAAGCGCGGTCATATTTGCCAGGGTCACATCAATGTCACTGTGACCATTTAGGCCATTATAGGTGTACAGGTCGCTAGGCTCATTGAGAACGCCCATGCGATTCACGGCAATAATTTCGCTTAACAGGCCCCCCCTATCGGCCCTGTGAGACTCGGACGTATGTCCGGTCATCTTACTGAACCAGACAGAAGAGACTGCATTAGCGTCAATACCAATAATCACAGGTATATCCCCAGCAAGCTGAATCAACCTACCAAGGTATACCAAGTATGGTTCAATATCCAAGGAGTGCTTAAAGTAGAGGCTGCATAAGAAAAGCCTACCAAAGCTGCCCTCAACATTGACACACACTCCCCATTAACTCGAGTTGACGAGTGAACACACAGTGTTTTCATCGTTCACTACAACAGCGGCACCGCCCTTGCTGTCTGTAAACGACTTTGTCTGCATATGTGCAGGAAGAACTATAGCTTGCCCTTGGACAAGGTAAGGCTCCTGCAGCAACGCAGGATGTGTTTCACACATCAACTGTCCCAAGTCATACATAGCAGCTCTCGAGTTCTGACAATTAAACTGGAGTATTTGAACTGCCATCTTAATGCCGAGCACCCGCCCTCGCCACTGCAGCCGTAAAGACCGGACAGTCCATTGTCAGCATACAGTGTCAAGTCGGAGCCCCTCTAAAATCGCAATCGCAACATTGAATCGCGTTGCCACGTTCCCAATGACTGGCCACAACGCCAAGACACGCACTGCTCCTGCCTACACTTAGCCACCAAGTGGTCTAGGCTAAGGCACCGGTTGCACCACCGAACCAGCGGCTTTTCCCTTACGGAAAACGACGGGTGCTTAATATAGCACCTGCCTTCCCCCACAAGGGGGAAGACGCCCATTTCCTACCGTCCAAGAAGTGGAGAGACGAACCTCCCTTCTCAATTTCTATTTAGTGAGCTTATCCAAGTTCAACTTGTGTAGCTCACCCAGGAAGTCTTCAGGTGGCACGCTCCTCTCCATCCCCCGCACGACAACAAATACGCCTTTAGACGCCTCAGCAGACAACCTTACTTCTTCCACCTTTTTATGCGCTATAAGTGCATTCCTCTCTGCTACCGAGGGTGTGCGAACTAGTACCCCGGCGCTCTTGTCAGCAACCACAGAGTGGATCCTGACACCCACCGCGGGCACCAGCTGCTCCTCCACTTTCCTCTTTACGTCCCCAGGGGTCTTATTTTTCCCTCCCTTCAGCACTACCGAACACGTCTCGGTGGGCCTGGCAGACCTGACATCAGGTAGTAAAACCTGGGCCTTACCCACCACACCGCCTGAGATTGCAGCCGAGTTTGCAACTTGAGTGAACGAGGGTCGCTCCGCCACCGGAATGCTAACGGGGACGCCCAATGAGGGACTTTTAACACCTTCTCTGTTGTCTTCTGAACCTCCTTATCTCCCCTAGTCTTGTTCTTCTCATTCGTAGGCGCTGTTTGCCCCTTTTTAAAAGGCGCACCAGCACCAACTTTCTCAACGAGGACTGGCATCTTAATCAGGTCCTTGGGAGCCCCACTTTTAGACGGAACCGCCAAAGGAGCACCCGACTTTGGAGCATTGTCACCACCAGTCACCAATACTGCCAGAGCCCTCGTTAGCTTCAATGGACTACTACCAGCCACCACAAACTCTGCCAACGGAGCAACCTCATTCGCCCCGTCCAGAACATGAAATGCTACCGGTTGCAGCCCACTAGATAGATAGATAGATTGATTTTTATTGTTTACATCAAGATAAAATACAATTTGTTTCTCCATTAACACACAAATAAAAAAAAAAATAGTGAAAGCATGGCTTTGCCGTCTGCTTGTTTGACAATAATTGTTTAACAAAATAAGCATCTTATTTAAATTTTATTACAATATTGGCGTTATTATCGAATACATACATTTTTTTTTTATTAAGATGGAATTCTCTTAATTTGTTGTGTTACTTAAAAATTTTCGTTTTTTATTTTTTCGCTGTAGGCTAAGGATATCTGGCAATACCGGAACAAGGTTAAGATGTTAGCATCATTTAATAGGCCAAGGACATTCTCTTCCGACAGGAAGTCAGTTCCTAAAACATGTCTCCTTATTTCTATTAGTGATAGGCACTTACCCACAAAATGAAATGTGTCTTCTCTTTCTTTCGTATTACATATATCGCAAAGTATAGGTAGATCATCTCTGTGTGATAAAGTTCAAATTTAGCAGTTCACCGCGAAGTTTCACTACCATGGATATTTCTTCAATCTTGATTTCATCTCGAAAATAATTTTATTGCCCTGTACAGAGAATTGGCCGCTTCTGCTTGAAAATTACTCATGCACTTTTCATCTAATTTTTCTAGTAGTTGGTATAAGCTTCTTTTTACCCCAATTACATCAAGCTGATCTATATTAATGTGCAATCCACAGCTATCTGCAAGATCCAACCACTCACTGTACCAGCTATTCCGACAGTTGATTGCTTTAAGAGCAGCTTTTTTCGTTAGACGCTCATTAGGTAAGCTCAACACTCGCACAATATAATCTACTTGCATTTTGAACGTCTTGATGAACAGAGGTGATAATCCTGTTTCTAACATAATGAAGTAGTTAGGAGTTGTTTGTGGCAATCTAAACAATCTTTTAATGAAAAATCGGAGTAGTTTTTCGACTGAATAATAGCTTCTGTGTCCCCATGTTTGAGCCGCGTAAAATAAAATGGATTCTGCAACTGCTTCGAATACTTTAAATTTAGAACTATGTGCCACATGATTGATCATAAAACAAGTCCTCCACGTGGAATTTATCGACGCTTTAGCTTTGGTGAGTTTTTCCTTCAGATGTGTTTCCAAGTTCAGATTGCTGGTAAAATACACACCAAGGTACTTATACTGTTTAACAGTCTCGATATTTTCCCCATCTAATTTCCACTTTTCGTTGGCTGCACTCCGTCCGCCTCCTCTTTTGAATATAAGTACTTTTGTTTTGTCCAGATTTACTTTTAGGTTCCACAGTTTACAATACTCGTTTAATTTATTTGTCATGAGTTGAAGAGACTCGGGGGAGCTAGCTAGCATCACTATATCGTCCGCAAAGAGAACAGCCTTGATACGCACTCCTGCAAAGTCAATAACACCTTGGAGAATGTCCACAATGTCCTCTATGAAAAGTGCAAAAAGTACTGGGCTAAGGGTGCATCCTTGTCGCACTCCAGAGTTGGTACAAAACCAATGTGACTGCTCTTCACCATTCCATACTGCTGCCTCTGTATCCCTATAAAGGTTTTCGATGATTCGGCCAAACTTTATCGACATACCTAGTCCATATAATTTGTAGAATAATGCGTTTCGGTCCACGGTATCAAATGCAGCTTTAAAATCGACGAACAGGGCATACAGTTTCGTTTCTTGCATCTGAAAAGTTTCTACAACGCTTTTCAACACAAAGATGTGGTCGACTGTTGAATAGCCTCTTCGAAAACCTGCTTGAAACTCCTTGAGCAATTTATTCTCATCTACCCATGAGATGATTCGCTCTTGCAGGACTGCTATGAATATTTTATACGAGCTGTTGAGAAATGATATGCCTCCGTAGTTATCAGGATTAGTCCTGGCACCCTTTTTATGAATGGGGAAAATTAAGCCCTCGCTAAATTTGTCAGGAATTACTCCGCTTTCCATAATCGCATTAAATAAACTTAATAGATTCTTAATTAGATCGGTAGTTCCACCTTTGTAAAACTCTACCGGGATTCTATCAGACCCTGCAGCCTTCCCATCCTTCAGACTCTTGAGAGCATTAGAAACCTCATCAACAGAAAAAAGAGCATCTAAAGTTCTATTTGTGAATCCTGGCGTGGCATATAGAGGGGTCACTAATATAACGGCTGGGTTAAGCAAATTCTCAAAATGTTCACCAAGATAGCTGGGAGTCATATTCATACTTATAGTATATTTTCTGCCATTAATTTTCCAAGCCAGCTTCCAAAAGTCTGCTGCATTGCCACACTTAGACACTTTCTTAGCTTCCTCTTCATAATATTGACTCTTTTTTGTTTCGCAGAGTGCTTTGTAAGCACAATTCGCTGCTATGTAGCTATTTTTGTGAAACTCTTCACTTGATTTTCGAAACAGCTGGAGCCACGAAAAAGAAACTTGTCTCGCTCTTCTACACTCTTCATCGAACCACGGGTCTTTAAATTGCTCTTGTTTTTTTCGATTAGTGCTTGTAAGACAGAAAGCTTTTATTATTTGTTCCAACTTTTGGAAATCTAAGTCATGATGCAACTGCATTTTTGTATCTAAAAAAATTCTGTATGCATCAGCTTTTTCCTCTTTCCATACCAGCTTCGGTAGAAGTTTCATGCTTCGAACCTCCTCATCGTCAGGTTTGCTGAACTGGAATGTCACCACTATTGGTAAGTGGTCAGAATAAGGGACATGCTTAACGTCGAAATCGTTCACATATTCATTCCAGTTGCCACCCAAAAGATTATAGTCGATGACTGATGTGCCTTGTCGGCCAACAAAAGTGAATTCTCCATCTGAATCGCTTTCGCTCGTACCATTTTGAACCTTCAGACCATATGAATTGCAGAAATCCAACAACTGTTTTCCTTTTGAGTTCAAAACACTGTCTTTTGATTTTCTTCGTATTCCAAATAACTTGTTTTCCACTCCTTCTTCCTGTCCAATTCTGGCATTCAAATCACTCAAAATCATCAAATTCATGTTATGGTTTCCAATCATACATTCCTTAAGTTTTTTAAAATCGTTTTCTCAATCATTGCAGTTCAGATACGTTGGTAGTATCCAAAACGTTTCATTATTCAGGACCAGAGCTACATTATACGATAAAATTTTATACGTTTTCTTTTCTCGATTACGTTGTTGATGTTGCTGTTGGCGGTGCTGTTGATTATGTTTTTGCTGCTGTTTTTGTTGTTGTTGATGGTGGTGTTGATTTTGTTGTTGTTGATCTAGCTGTTGTCGTTGTGTTGTTGATTTTGTTGCTGTTGTTGTTGTTGTTGTTGTTGTTGTTGTTGTTGTTGTTGTTGTTGTTGTTGTTGTTGTTGTTGTTGTTGTTGTTGTTGTTGTTGTTGTTGTTGTTGTTGTTGTTGTTGTTGTTGTTGTTGTTGTTGTTGTTGTTGTTGTTGTTGTTGTTGTTGTTGTTGTTGTTGTTGTTGTTGTTCTTGTTGCTGTTGTCCTTGTTGTTTTTGTTGTTGTTCTTGTTGCTGTTGTTGGTGTTGCTGTTGTTGATGATGCTGCTGATGATGCTGCTTTTGCTGATGTTGTTGTTGTTGTTGTTGTTGTTGTTGTTGTTGTTGTTGTTGTTGTTGTTGTTGTTGTTGTTGTTGTTGTTGTTGTTGTTGTTGTTGTTGTTGTTGTTGTTGTTGTTGTTGTTGTTGTTGTTGTTGTTGTTGTTGTTGTTGTTGTTGTTGTTGTTGTTGTTGTTGTTGTTGTTGTTGTTTTTGTTGTTGTTGTTGTTGTTGTTGTTGTTGTTGTTGTTGTTGTTGTTGTTGTTGTTGTTGTTGTTGTTGTTGTTGTTGTTGTTGTTGTACTTTTGTTTTGTCCAGATTTACTTTTAGGTTCCACAGTTTACAATACTCGTTTAATTTATTTGTCATGAGTTGAAGAGACTCGGGGGAGCTAGCTTGCATCACTATGTCGTCCGCAAAGAGAACAGCCTTGATACGCACTCCTGCAAAGTCAATACCACCTTGGAGAATGTCCACAATGTCCTCTATGAAAAGTGCAAAAAGTACTGGGCTAAGGGTGCATCCTTGTCGCACTCCAGAGTTGGTACAAAACCAATGTGACTGCTCTTCACCATTCCATACTGCTGCCTTTGTATCCCTATAAAGGTTTTCGATGATTCGGCCAAACTTTATCGACATACCTAGTCCATATAATTTGTAGAATAATGCGTTTCGGTCCACGGTATCAAATGCAGCCTTAAAATCGACGAACAGGGCATACAGTTTCGTTCCTTGCATCTGAAAAGTTTCTACAACGCTTTTCAACACAAAGATGTGGTCGACTGTTGAATAGCCTCTTCGAAAACCTGCTTGAAACTCCTTGAGCAATTTATTCTCATCTACCCATGAGATGATTCGCTCTTGCAGGACTGCTATGAATATTTTATACGAGCTGTTGAGAAATGATATGCCTCCGTAGTTATCAGGATCAGTCCTGGCACCCTTTTTATGAATGGGGAAAATTAAGCCCTCGCTAAATTTGTCAGGAATTACTCCGCTTTCCATAATCGCATTAAATAAACTTAATAGATTCTTAATTAGATCGGTAGTTCCACCTTTGTAAAACTCTACCGGGATTCTATCAGACCCTGCAGCCTTCCCATCCTTCAGACTCTTGAGAGCATTAGAAACCTCATCAACAGAAAAAAGAGCATCTAAAGTTCTATTCGTGAATCCTGGCGTGGCATATAGAGGGGTCACTAATATAACGGCTGGGTTATGGTTTCCAAGCCAGCTTCCAAAAGTCTGCTGCATTGCTACACTTAGAC
>CASGHW010000186.1:95000-97500 GCA_949320155.1 Melangyna quadrimaculata
CCTTAAAGCCCACACTCTCGTAGTCAGAGCTGAGCCCTACTATATCCCATCCTTACTCATAATATAAAGAAAGAGTACTCACCTGAGCTCTTCTTTACTTTGAGACTCTCTTTTCCTTTCAGAGACACTTACTCACTCCTGTTTATCACTAGCTCTCTCAGAGCTTCGTAAGACTATCTCTCTCTGAGATTTCTCCTGTTTATCACTCACTACACGACACTAGTGCTCCCTAATCTTCTTAACCACTAAACTACTAAGTTTTTTAAAATCGTTTTCCCAATCGTTGCAGTTCAGATACGTTGGTAGTATCCAAAACGTTTCATTATTCAGGACCAGAGCTACATTATACGATAAAATTTTATACGTTTTCTTTTCTCGATTACGTTGTTGATGTTGCTGTTGGCGGTGCTCTTGATTTTGGTTTTGCTGCTGTTTTTGTTGTTGTTGATGGTGGTGTTGATTTTGTTGTTGTTGATCTATCTGTTGTCGTTGTGGTTGCTGTTGTTGTTGTTGATTTTGTTGCTGTTGTCGTTGTTGTTGCTGTTGATGCTGTTGTTGCTGTTGTTGTTGATGTTGTTGTTGGTGCTGCTGGTGTTGTCGTTGTTGTTGTTGCTGTTGGTGTTGTTGTTGTTGATGTTGTCGTTGGTGGTGTTTTTGATGATCTTGTTGTTGTAGTTGGTGCTGCTGCTGTTCTTGTTGCTGTTGTTGTTGTTGCTGTTGATGCCGTTGTTGCTGCTGGTGAAGTTAATATTGTTGCCGCTGATGTTGTAGTTGGTGCTGCTGCTGTTGTTGTTGTTGTTGTTGTTGTTGTTGTTGTTGTTGTTGTTGTTGTTGTTGTTGTTGTTGTTGTTGTTGTTGTTGTTGTTGTTGTTGTTGTTGTTGTTGTTGTTGTTGTTGTTGTTGTTGTTGTTGTTGTTGTTGTTGTTGTTGTTGTTGTTGTTGTTGTTGTTGTTGTTGTTGTTGTTGTTGTTGTTGTTGTTGTTGTTGTTGTTGTTGTTGTTGTTGTTCTTATTGTTGTTGTTGTTGTTGTTGTTGTTGTTGTTGTTGTTGTTGTTGTTGTTGTTGTTGTTGTTGTTGTTGTTGTTGTTGTTGTTGTTGTTGTTGTTGTTGTTGTTGTTGTTGTTGTTGTTGTTGTTGTTGTTGTTGTTGTTGTTGCTGCTGTTGTTGTAGTTGATGCTGTCGGTGTTGTTTTAGATGTTGTTTTATTTGAAGTTGTTGTTGTTGTAGTTGTTCCTGTTGTTTTTGTTTTTGTTGTTGCTGCTGTTGTTGACGTTTTTGTTTTAATTTTTGGTGTTGATGGCGTTTGTGTATGTGTTTATAATTGTTTATTTTTGTTTGAGCAGGTGATTTTGCGTCTTGTTTGGGTGCGTGGTTGTTTGATATTATTTGCTATTCCATATTCTTTGATTTGCTACAGCCAGGCTAATTACCTTGACAGTTATAGTTAGGCGAGAGTGTTTTGCTATGGAATTCGTTTACGCTCTGTTGCGTTAGAAACTTCCTTATCGGGTTTGTGGATTGCTTTTTTGGATTTAATTCAGTTGATCCAATTATAGTAGTTTTGGATTTGTTTTTACTTGGGTTCATAACTTTCATTTGCGCTGGAGAATTTTCGGTGGAACGAATTCTTTTTCTGGGGTTTTCTGGATCAAAGTCTGTCTTTTCATTCCATACTTTCCCTTCCACTACTAATTCGTCCAGTTTGAAGTAGGCTCTCTCACCTTGTTTTTTAAATTCTAGAAGTTTTGGCACTAGCGGTTTTCTTGCTTCAAGAAGTCTTCTCGGTAGATGTTCTGATATGCTTATGTTAGTGCGTGTTTTCTTTGACATGAGTATCTTTTGTTTTTTCTCGAAACTCTTAAAAGTAAGGCGTATTGGTTTTATTTTTTCCATCTGCACTTTTTCCTAAAAGACAGCAGCTTTCAATATCCTCTGGGGTTAATTGAAAGTACTCATTACTGTTATTTAAAATATTAATAATTTTTCCCTCGAGATCCTCTGAATTTGTTTGAGATTCCTCTACTTTAAAAATAATAATATTTTTTTGCCGCGCTCCTAATTCCAGCTGCGAAATTCTTCTTTCCTGCTTTAGACACATAGCTTCTTGTTTTTCTATTAAAGCACCCTGCAATTCCACAACCTTCTCAAGCTTCTCCACCTTTTCGGAAATAATTCCTACTTTTTCATCTGTGTTCTTTATCACTCGATCTGTGGCTTCATTAATGTTCCGGAAGATCTCTTCTTTTTGCTCCATTAAAAGAGATTTTAGCACGTCCAATGTAATTGCCATTTTTTCTCCAGTTATACTTTTTGGTACTTTTTTGGTTCCGTTGCCAGCCCTGGTTGTTTTGCAGTACTATGTGCTTGCCAGTGGCTTTTTTAGTGGTTGTAGCTTAGGAGTAAAACTGCCAGATGATCTTTTTGACGTTTGCAAATCGTGTTTTGATTTTTGGAATTATTTGGTTTGAATTGTGTTTTTTATTTGTAAATATTTGCTTTA
>CASGHW010000187.1:0-40060 GCA_949320155.1 Melangyna quadrimaculata
TGTAAAACAAGTATCCCTGTTAAGACGGAGAAGAATATCCGTACTGGTATCAAGAAACTTTACAAAGAATATCAAAATATGAATAAAGAAAAATCCAGAAAGACGGATATGAAACGGGAGATTTGGAAAGGTGATCTCGTTGAATTATTCGACATTTCACGCAAAATGTGATGACCCTTAAAAGCGTATCACAAGAAGATAAAGAGTTTCTTAGGTCACAAATAGAAGATTGTATAGGTTCGTCAATGAGTGGAGTAGACAAAAATTTAACCTCAAAAATAAGAACTAATAGCTCAAAAAAGACAAAACTTATGAATAAATATAACAAAGCTTTTGCTGAAACAGATAAGACAGTCTTACTGGAAGAATCATCTCCATCAACATCTCCAGCACATACTGACGAAGAGACCGTGTTTTCTCCTCCAAGAATACAAAATATTACGTCCAAATCTTAGACTAAATCCTCTTGATCAGACACTCACGTCTACTTGGGATCGGGAACAGCTCTCTATTCGACAGGCAAGTACCTCATTTATAGCAGCTGCAAGGAACCTTGGCCACGATATTTCAAAAATGTCTCTATCTCCAGCTACCGTTTACCGAGCTCGGACATTCAATAGAAGTAAAATGGCACATAAAATCGAAGAGTCACTTTTGAAAAATCCCCCACATTTGGTCTTGCATTGGGATTGTAAACTATTACCCTCAGTTAACCATGGAAGAGGAAACGTCAAGGCTTTAGAAAACTTTAAGGATTTGCTTGGAGTGCCTGTTGCCTTGAAAGGTACTGGCTACGTAACAATATTATCGGTATGTCTTTTGATACCACTGTATCTAATACAGGACATCAAGTGGTCCAGAGGTCCAGATTTATCGAAAGTTTCAAAGCCAGTGGGCTTCACTGGACAAGAATTCTTACACTACTATGCTGGACGAAGGAAGTTTTGTTCAAGCCAACAACGAAAAACGATTAAAAATGGTTGAGTATATACAAAATGTGCTAAAAGACGGAAGCCATCGAAGAGAAGACTATAGGAAGTTATTGCAACTCTCCCTCCTGTATCTAGGAGGGTGGAAAACGAGTTTAGATTCAGGATCCCAAGGGCTTTCCACTAAGCAAGATGGATGCCAAAGGCCGTATATGCACTTAAAGTTGTCCTCTTCACCAAACAGATGAATGTTCCTCAAAGAGAACTGAAAGGAATGAAACAAGTTGCCAGTTTTGTCAGCCTCATATCTCTTTTGGCACGAGGCAATGGTTAGTCGATGGGCTCCAAAGAATGATTAAGATATGATACAGCTTCTAACCTCCTACTCAGATTCTGACGCCAAAAAAGTGCTCTCATAGTTGCTAAGGGGCACCTTTGGTATCTGTCAGAAATAAACATAGGATTGGTTTATTTCGATGAACGTCTAAGTCAGCCTGATAAGGATAGCATGATTCAAAATTTAACACTCAAACCTGCTAAGAAAAATTTGGCACGACTGGATCGCACAATACTTTCTCTAGTAGTCGGTTTTCAAGATATTGAATTTTCAAAAAAAAAGAAAAAATTCAATATTTTTTTTTTTATAATCCAAAAATTATTTTTTTTTTTTAATTTTTAAAAATTATGTTGAAATCAGTGTAGCAGTAAACGAGAAATTTGAAAAACAAAAAATCGGTTGTATGACAGGTACCGTTAATAACCGTTATAATTTATTTTTTTCTCGTAATTTTTTTTTTGAAAATCGTTAGAGCCGTTTTTGAAATAAATCAATTTTTGTATATTGGTTGTATTGTTATTTTTTGAGTTAAAAACAAAAATCAATTTCCCCTCTATAAGGAATCACATTACAACCTTAAGTCCAAAGTTTGAAGAAAATCGCTTCAGCCGTTTAGGCTACAAGTCGAGGTACATACAGGCGGACAGAATTGCGAGACCCACTTTTTTCGCGTTCTCTATAATCGTAATGTTAGGGAAAATTACTATCTCGATTTTTTTTTTGCACGAATCCTAAACTTGCCCTATACTACGTATATCGCAAGTAAGAAGACATGATACGATTGGACGATTAAAACCTAGATTTTGAAGGAAAAGACTTGAGCCATTTTATCACCAGTAATACAATAAAGTTCTTTCAACTGTTTGGGATTGGCGACGTAACGGAATACTATAGTGATTCTCTTAGAAGTAGTGTGGACTCTCTTAAGGTAAAGACGGAAAGGAATTGTTCTAATAAAAAATTTAATGAATCGGAGATGAACAACAAAAACAATTCTTATTGAGCTTAGTTGAGCATCATAGAAAAATCGTCACAAAGCGAACAAAAGAAGGGTTTACATCATTCAAAGTTGATTAATAAAGCAAATGATTTGCCTTTCATACGACCTTTATTCTACTAAATATAGTCTTATTATTTTAAGTTTGTAATTTTTAGTTTTCCCAGTAAAAGAAATTAACATTGAAAAATCATTTTTTTTGTTTGCTTTCTTTTACAAAAGTGGTCAAGTGTGCAACCTCTAAACATTATCCAATGTTCTTGAAATTTGACTGAAATATTTTTTTAATTACGGAGACTTGGGGCGTAAGCGGCTTTTGCAAAAAAAAAAAATACAGTTTATTTTTCGCCTTGCAAAATGAAACACCCTAATGTAAATATATGGACATCATCAGGTGAATAATGGTAAAGGTACCTACAACTTTGGTATTTCCAATTTTCTTCTAAGATCAATAGTTTCGGATATACATATGTATAAACGAATTTGCGTTTTTCAAAATAGTGTATTTCACGACGGACATTGGGCTTCGAAAATCTGTATTTAATAAACAATAAATAAATAATAAAAGTCCTTCAGATATGAAAAAATCAGCCTATCTTTTTTTCGCTACACGAAAAATTCTATCATTCATGTACTATTAAATACTTTATCGGAAAGAAACTGACATTTTGAGAGCTAATGTATTGGTTTCAAATGCATGCAAAACTCCTTTCGCTATCCATAACCCTGAGTTTTTTTTAGCAATCCATTAAAACTGAAATTATGCCATACAATACAATCTGACCACTTATCCAGATGAAAAAAAGAAAGTATACGCACTCCTTTTTCGGCTAAAATTTTTGCACTTTGATCTAAGAACTGAGCAGCTTGATGCCAAACAGCTGGGTGATGTGTCAAAACTAACAAACACTCTTCAGTTGCAAACATCACTCGGCGAGTTATAAGTGCAGTATCTTCTGAGCGTAGGGGGTTTGATTTTTCAAATCCAATAAATTTTTTCCATATATCCACCTTTAAGTGAAAAAAAATTAGTTTTACTGTTAAATGTCACACATAATCTTACTTGTTTTGATTCTTCTTTCGATAAAGTTGGTGGTACAGCTGGCAGGTTTCTATTGAGCCCTTTAGTGATGATTTCCAACTCTTTGGCTACCCTCCTCGCGTTCATGTAGTCCCTTTATTAAATCAAATAAATAATATTTGTTACTTGGAGAACGATTATTTTTGCCATTTTTTATTTAAGGAAAAAAGAATTATTTTTTTTTTTTAACTTAATATTAACCTTAAAAATCATGTTTTTTCAACATGAAACACAGATATGTTTTTGTTGAGTTTGCAATCAATCTTTTTTACATCAAGAAATAATAAAAAATGACTTAGGCTCGCTTCACACGTATACGGTTTCATTCCGTTCGCTCTTAGTCCAGTCGAATCGTCATTTGACCTTGCGTTGATCCGCACAGTCTTTTTTTTTTCATGAATCGATAGGGGCTTACAAGAAAAGCTTAACCCTAGATTCGCACCACCTGACAACTTTTTTTTACCAAAGTTATTCGTAAAAACGTACTTTTTGACTTTTTTTTGATTTTTGCAAATATCTCGGCTCCAGTACATTGAACAGTAAAAAATTTAAATACGTTTTGTTTGTAATAAAATTATATAGCATGTAGTTTTAAGCTTTTTTTTTGAACAAATAAGTAAAAAGTTACCGTTAGTTACGTTACCGTAATTTTCTTTTGGCTTTTAGACGGTTTTTCATAATTATTTCGAAAAAAATTACGTTTTGGTTAGTTTTTCTTTTTTGTTTTGTCTAGCTGTTGCTATTCCCTACAATTAAAAAACTCTTAACTATATTAATATTAGAATATTAGCTATTGTTTAAATAAAAAAATATTTTTTTTTAACAAATAAATACAAATTAACAGCTAGTTTTAGTCAGTTTTATTATTTTTTTTTTTTTTTGAACAAATACTTTTGCGTTATAATTTTGATAAAGGCTTGTGAATCGGCTTAACTAATAACTAATTTATAGTACTTTTAATTTTCATAATGTTCAAAAGGGTAGTTATGTGCATTCAAGAGGACACAAGCGTCCACAGGTTTTTTCTCAAAACCCACCTCTGTCTACCAACTCCTACTCTCACCTCCACGTGGTGAACATCGGGTGTCTAGTACCTCAGCTGGAGACGGGGTTTAAATCCCCGTGGAAAGCTGTTGGGGACAGTCAACGAGAGAGGGGGGGAGGAGTGTTCCCACTAAGGCACTTCTCCTTTCATCGAGGCGGCAGCGGACGAATTCTCTAGATGGAATCAACGGTGGCGTCTACAGTTCCAGTTAGGTTGAACTACTTAGTGAACACCTTATATGGGCTACTACGACATATTTGTAGCTCAGGCCTATAAGGAGCGGTTTATCCGGCTCCCTACCCTTGGAGTTATACGAAGGGTCTGGTCCTCCGGGTCGGGGGTTGTGCGTCGGGGTAACTTCCCTACTACGTAAAAAAAAGTTGTTCCGAAAAAACAACAAGCCTCGGATATGGATGATTTTAAAGTTGACGACCCCAGCAAACGAAACAAGGACAATGAATTTCGGATCTGCACGTGGAACGTCCTGTCCTTATACAGAACACGTGCAGCCGAACAATTAGTGGAGAACCTGGACAGGCTAAAGGCTGACGTAACAGCCATCCAGGAAGTGCGATGGGATGGAGAGGGCGTACGGAGACTGAAAACGTGTGACATCTACTACGGCGGGTGCTTGAAGGAACAGGGTCAGCGGCTCTTTGGTTGTGGTTTTGTGATAAGGGGAAGACTTAGGCAAGAAGTCTTGGGCTTCCGGAGTGTAAGCGAGCGCCTGGTCACAATCCGCATCAAAGGCAAATTTAAGAACATTTCGCTGATTTGTGCTCACGCCCCCCATGAAAGGAGAGAAGACTCAACCAAAGAAGCATTCTACGATCTCTTGGAGACAACGTATGATATGTGCCCGAAGTACGACGTGAAGATCATTCTTGGTGACTTCAACGCAAGATTCGGAAAGGAGGGCATCTTTGGTTCGATAGTCGGAGGACACAGCCTACATGACGAAACTTCCGGCAACGGACACAGGCTGGCAGACTTTGCGGCGGGGCGAAATGTCATCATCTCAAGCACCTACTTCCCACACCTCAATATACACAAGGGGACTTGGCGGTCGCGTGATCAAGTAACCGTCAACCAAATCGACCACGTGGCGATAGACGCGAGACATGCTTCCAGTATCTTGGACATCCGAACGTTCCGAGGAGCCAACATTGACTCGGATCACTACCTGGTGGTAGCTAGACTACGTATGCGGATATCCATGACGCGACAACGCAGAGCAGATGCTGTGAAAAG
Source organism: Melangyna quadrimaculata (assembly GCA_949320155.1). Lineage (NCBI taxonomy): Eukaryota > Metazoa > Arthropoda > Insecta > Diptera > Syrphidae > Melangyna > Melangyna quadrimaculata. The sequence goes on from CASGHW010000187.1 coordinate 5,641, forward strand.
ATTCGATGTCGAGAAGCTTAAATCGCAAGAGACTGCCAGAACTTTTGCAGACCACGTAACTCTTAATCTCTCAGGAAGTCCGCCACCAGCATCAAGTGCAGAGGACCAGTGGGAACATTGTCAACAAGCCATCAGAAGTGCAGCCTCTGATGTGCTGGGTTTCACTAGGCGAATACAACGAAACCCCTGGTTCGATGAAGAGTTCCGGCTAGCGCATGCAGCTAAGGACGAGGCCTACCAGGCAATACTGCAGACTCGAACAAGAACTGCTGAGAGAGTGGCCCGGGAGCTCTACGGGCTGAAACGAAAAGAGGAACGCCGACTTCTCAGGAGGAAAAAGAGAGAGCACGAGAAGCGGGCGGTAGAGTCTATTGAGGGTTGTAGCGGTAGGGGAGATGTTCGAAAATTTTATCAGAGGGTGAAGCGATCCACCCAAGGATTCAAGGCTAGAACGGAAGCCTGCCGAGATGAGAGTGGGAATATGGTAGTAGACACACAGTCAGTGCTGAGGATCTGGAAAGAACACTTCTCTAGACTGCTTAATGGCGAAGACAGCCAAGATGCCGCTAATAGGCAGAACGCTCCATTCAACTTGGACGATGATGGCCAAGAGTTCCGTCCACCCGACCTAACCGAAGTTCGGCTGGCGATATCCAAACTTAAGTCGTACAAGGCTGCAGGTGCGGATGGCTTACAAGCCGAACTATTTAAATCAGCGGGAGATGAATTGGCTAGGAGCATACACCAGCTCATCTGCAAAATTTGGTCGGAGGAAAGTATGCCCGATGAATGGAACCTCGGTATAGTGTGCCCCATCCATAAAAAGGGAGATGTTCTGAAATGTACCGACTACAGAGGAATTAGTCTCCTAAACGTCGCTTATAAAATCTTGTCGGCCATCCTGTGTGACCGCTTAAAACCTTTTGTCAACGATCTGATCGGCCCTTATCAGTGCGGTTTTAGGCCAGGCAAGTCAACCGTCGATCAAATGTTCACACTCCGACAGATTTTAGAAAAATCCCGGGAATTCCAGATCGATACACACCACCTTTTTATCGATTTTAAAGTCGCGTATGATAGCGTGAAAAGGGACGAATTATACAGAGCCATGTCGAGTCTCGGCATCCCTGCCAAACTCGTCCGCTTGTGCAGGATGACGATGGAGAAATCTCGCTGCTCCGTCAAAATTGGTAAGAACACCACCGATTCCTTTGATGTTGAGAAAGGATTGAGGCAAGGCGACGCGTTATCATGCAACCTATTCAACATCGTTCTTGAAGCCATTGTACGCAACGCACATGTCAACACCAGCGGTACAATCTATCAAAAGTCCGTTCAATTGCTTGCATATGCGGATGACATAGACATTGTCGGCAGAACGAAGCGAGCTGTGGCAGGAGCATTTGCAAGCATTGAATCGGAGGCGGCTAGAATGGGATTGGCGGTTAATGAGGACAAGACGAAGTATATGCTGTCATCGAGAGAGGAATCTCAACATCGTCGACTCGGGCAAAATATCACGATGGACAGATATAACTTCGAAGTTGTTAAGGACTTTGTCTACCTGGGCTCCACTATTACATCGCAGAATGACATCAGTGCAGAGATCAAGCGAAGAATTACTCTTGCCAACCGCTGTTTCTTCGGTCTAAGAAGGCATTTAAGTAGTAAGGCCCTCTCTCAGAGAACCAAGGAGACTTTATACAAAACCCTAATCATCCCGGTCCTGCTTTATGGGTCAGAAGCATGGACACTGAAAGATTCGGATAAAAATCTGCTAGGGTGCTTTGAGAGGAAGATTCTTCGTGTGATTTTCGGTCCGGTGTGTATCGAAGGAGTATGGAGGAGAAGATTCAACGACGAGCTATACGGGCTATACAGCGACGTTGACCTGGTCAAAAAGCTGAAAATACAGCGGCTGAGATGGCTGGGGCACGTGGAGCGTATGGACAGCAACGCACCTGCCCGACGAGTCTTCGAATCCAACCCCGATGGGGTACGCAGCAGAGGAAGAACCCGTAACAGGTGGCGCAATCAAGTGAATGACGACATCAAAGCACTCGGTGTGCGCAACTGGAAGCGGCTAGCTAGGGACAGAGCTGGCTGGAGGGGCTTGTTAGTTGAGGCCGAAGCCCATCCTGGGCTGTGAGCGCCATCAAAAGTAAAGTAAGTAAGTTTAATTTCTTAAAATTTAAAAAAAAAAATAGCTTCCTACGACGTACAAGAGCTGAGCAATGAATGAATGAATAAGGGCAAGTCATACAAAAAAAAAACTTTTTCTGTATGATAAATAAATAGTACAGTAAATATTATGTACATTCACGTATGCGTCAAATCTGGTATTTTTGATTTATTGCTGAGTTTTCAGGATATTGGCCTAGTAAATAACCTAAGTTTTCGACCTCGAGTGACCGCTTGATGGTCAAAAATAAAAAAAAACAACGATTTTGTTTGGGTTTGGAAATAAATTTCTCAAAAACTATCGATTAAAATAACTTTATTTAAACAGAAAATTCAAGAATGGGTTTCTGGGTTCAAGATTAGCTATAGAAGAATATTGTGGGTGTTACCATTATTTTTCAATAGCCCATTGGTCGAAATTCGCGAATTTACCTATATGAAAGCCTTTCAATAAAGCTTAACAATTTTCTGCACAAATACCACTGGGCAAAACTGAGTGTCCTAGTGACTTGAAAATTCATAATCGTGATCTTAAAAGAACATACAACATTTGGCGCCTAAAATTATCTGTCAGATTAATTTTCGTTTGTTTTATTGCAAGGTTTCTTCATCACTCATGTTTATTTCTCAGTTTTTGAAAAAAAAAGTAGGCGAAGTTAGGTTAGCCCTTATGCCCCATTTACACTATTGGAAAGTTCATCAGTATTTCTGCCATTATATGCCATTGGCAGAAAAATGGGAATCTGCCATTCGTGTAAGTGCAGCATAATATTGACAATGTTCATTCGTGTTTACGACACCTAAAATTAATTCGTGTAAGTGCAGCATAATATTGACAATATCGGTATCCATGCAAACGCATGAAACCCATAGAAAGCTTATAACCCATTTTTGTATATTAACTTTTTTATTAAATTCTATGGTTTCTAGACTTTATCTGGGTTTTACGCGTTTGCATGAAAACCCCTAATCTTACATTTGGCGGTACGAACCCTAAAATTAACCAAATATGGAAACAAAAAGAAAGAGTCATGCCGATTTTGCAAAGGGTCCTTCCAGAAACTATCTTTGGCTGTCAGTTATTGGAAGAGAAACAAAGGAGTACGCCAACTGATCAATACATGCATATTAATTGTGTGGAACTTTTACACATTACTCACAGTATATACACTTTGCACGCACTAATAGTTTAGTTTAGTTTAGTTTATTTTGCCAAAAGAATTGACAACAAATTGAATATAAAAATATACAAAAGATAAAATTTTAAAACAACAGAATAGAAAATATGTACAATTATAGATATAATAAATGTATGTAATAAAAGAAAGAAACAAAAAATTAATTAAAAAAATAAAAGAGAAGAGAAGAAGAAAAAAAATTGCATATTTTTGTGAAGAAGATTCTTCAACCAGCATTTTTTGCAAAATTTTATTTTTAAATGCGTCTCCAGACATATTTAATTCGAAAATATCACAACATTTATTAAAAATCTTTAAACACCGATTTATAGGCTCGTGAGATGCATAATTTGTCTTTGAAATTACCACCTTAAAACAATTTGTGTGTCTTAAAGTTCTAACATTTGGATTAACGGATATTTTGGAACAAAAAAAAGATGATTGTATATTGCCTTTATAGAGGTCAAACGCAAATAAAGCCTCTGATAATCCTCTGCGATTCTGAAGACTGTACATATTAATAAGCCTTAGACGATGAGAATAGCTTAGCAATACAAAAGTGTCAGAACTCCACCCTAAACCTCTCAAAGCAAACAACAAAAATGGTTCTTGGACAGAATCAAGCTTCTTAATATCGACATCATAAAACGGAGATCAAACAACACTACAATATTCTAACAAAGACCGAACCAGTAAACAAATATATTGATTTTTTAATGTAAGGGTTGTCAAATTCTCTGGACCTTCGTTTTACAAAACCTAGCATACACATGCTTTTAGAGTGTATTTTGTCTACATGGTGCTTAAAGTAAGTTTTCTGTCAAGAATAATTCCTAAGTCATTAATAATGTTCTTTTTAATAAATTTATGCGCGTCAATAGAATACTCAAAATAAAAAGAAGGAAATTATATTGCATTTATCTACATTTAGCTTCATTCCATTTACTTTACACCAGACCTGTATAATTTAAGCTTAAGTACAAGTACAATTCCTTGGTACTTAAAATTTGGAAGTACAGGTACAAATTCTTGGTACTTGTACTTAAAAATTTTAAGTACCAGTACCGAGGAATTGTACTTGTACTTAAATTCCACAAAGGAATTTAAAAAAATTGTATTCATTACTATAGTAATTAAATACTGTACTTAAATACTTTTTCAAATACTTTTAATTCCTTAAGTACTTTTAATTCCTTTTAATTCTTTTTGTTTTTCTTATATTTTGTAAAAGGAATTATAAGTACTAAAGGATTTAGAAGTATTTGAAAAAGTATTTAAGTACAGCATCTAATTACTAAAGTATTGAATACAAATTTTTTAGATTCCTGTGGAATTTAAGTACAAGTACAATTCCTCTGTACTGGTACTTAAAATTTTCAAATACAAGAACCGAGGAATTGTACTTGTATTACAAAATTTGAAGTACCAAGAAATTGTACTTAAGTAGTACTTAAGTCAAAATATATTTAATTACTTTACAGCTCTGCTTTACACCAGCTTGCAAGCGCGTTCAAACATTGTTGCAAGGAAGATCCATCTGTTGAATTATTAACATTATGAAACAATTTTATGTCATCTGCGTATAAAAGATATCTGCACCCTGGACCATGATGGCTTCCTTGGGGAACCCCGGAAGTGACATATATTTTACGGGAAATAAAATTACAAAACCTTACACACGAGTCCGTTTTGAAAAATAAGAAGCTATCCACCTTAATAAAGTAGATTGAATGCCATACTTTTCAAGTTTAAAAAGAAGCAGGCCGTGGTCAACTTTGTCGAAGGCTTTACTAAAGTCAGTGTAGATAGCATCAACCTGGTTCACTTTACCCATTTCTTGAAGAATATATGAGGTATAATCAACAAGATTGGTATTTGTGGGTCTACCCTAAAGAATCCATGCTGATGCTCACTTATGACCAACTTCAGTTCAGCACTTAACTTATCAGTCACTTTTTTTTCAAATAACTTGACAAAATTGCAATTCCCTTGTAATTTTTAATATTTGACTTATCTCCGTTTTTGAAAATTGGTATTAAAAAAGAATTACGCTATGCATCAGGAAAAATACCATTGGAAATAGAAAGATTAAAAAGTTCTAGCAATAGTTTGGCAATAGTTTCTGCCGTTTTTCTCTCGGGACCACTGCCTTTATTAACATCAATGGATTTTAGTTCAAGAACTAGATCCAACATTGTTATTGTCAGAGAACTCAAACTAACCCTATTTTCCATAATATGAGTGAAATCATTACTATCAAAAATTATGGAATTATTATAGACGGTCTCAAAAAACGATGCAAACAATTCACATATATCATTCACTTTGGAACAAACCCCCTAATCGAAATGCATTGTAGAAGGAAAATTGAAAACACTGCATTTTGAGTTTATACATTTATAGAAGTGACGAAAGTTATTTTTAATAATAGATCCTGTTTCAAAAACGTATCTGTCGTAACACAATTTGTCGTATCTTTTATATTCATCATAAATACCTAGAAACATTTCATAATCGTTTAAATTACATGAAGCTACGTATTTGCGATGAAATTTATTTTTCCGATTTTTAAAGTTAGTTAATATTGAATCATACCAAGGAGGTGCGTTGTTATATGTACATGCATATATACGGTGTGGGATTGAAAGAATCAATTGTGACTGCGTTGTAGTGCATAGGCGATTAGTTCCTCAATTAAAACTGCGTTTTACTTGCGTTAAACGCAATGTTCAAAGTTATAATTTATATTCGGCGCATCTACTCGAAATTACCTTTTCATTGACATAGGTTTAACTATGATTATTTGTTTAAGTGTGCTTAAAATGTACTACAAAATTTAGTCACCACGTATTAAAATATAGATTGAAACAAATTAATACGAAAAAAAAACTTCAGAAATACAGAAACCGAACCGTATATAACCGTGAATTTGTGAACGCTACTTTGTGTGCCCTGGAACCGAACACGTTCCTTTTTGAAAGTCGAGGGAGGTTTTTATTCCTGGTTCTCATCAATACTGTTTCATTCGGTTTGGTCTTTATTGGGTTCGTAATCGGATATACATATGGGTGGTAATGGCGCAGTGGATATAGTGTGCACAACTTTATCGGCTTTCACAGTGTTTTGAGTAAAATCGCGAGTTTCGTACTAGTAAAAGTTCAGTCAGTCAATTTTTATATAGTGCAATAGTACAGAGGAAGAGTGGCAGATCCCGGTGCCGAAGAAAGCCGGTTTAACCAATCAGATGAGAATAATAACAAACGGAAGAAGAAGAACTAGGTTCCGAACCTTGTAGAGCGCCGTCCCACCGACACTCCAGCTCAGCTGCCAGCTGAAGGGGGGGAGACGGCTATTACAGAAAAAGAAATAGAAGCAGCAGCAGCAAAAACCAACCAAGAACTTAATTCCTCGTCATCCAAAGTCGTCAATAACGAAGAAATAGCTCATGTCCGAGGGTGGAGAAGGGCTCTAAACCAGCGGTGATAAAAATGCATTTGTGTATCTAACATCACCGTCCGCTTCGGAGGCGGAAGACGACATTGAGGAGCAGGCCCTGCATACCCAATTGAATGCAAAACAAATGCAAAATGAGCAGTTACCGCGCAGAAGTGAACAAAATGGTTCCGGCCCTTAAGCTGAAACAACAAGCCCGACGAAAGCGACAGAGCGCGTAAACAAAAAGTCGCTACAGGCTCCACAAGAAGTAACGCGACAGCGAAATGAAAATGCGGAGCTGCAACCGCTTAGCACATTAAAGGGGAATGCCAGCTAGTTGGGGAAAGGGTTGGAGACAAGACTCTGCTCAATGGCGCGCTGTCAGAGGCCCTTTAGGATCCTTATGTTAGGTTAGGTTAGGTTATAAGGGGTGATGATTCGGCAAGCTGAAACACCTTACTCGGATCTCAACGGATCCATTGCGCTCCCCAGGATTTGCGAAGAGGAAGGAAGAGGGAAGGGTAAGGAAAGAAATAAGTGGAAGATTAGGTAACAGGTGCCTCCGTAAACCATCCCGAAATCTGAATGAATTTCAGGGTGTTCTTTAGTGGCAGAGACGAGATGTCGCCCAGTTCGTCGAAAAAGTATTCTCCGAGGGCTGTTTTTCTTGTTCACAAAGAAAATGAAATGAGCCCTCCTCCACATCTTCATCTTGACGTTCTCTACAGAGGTCGGATCCGATGATCCCCATTCTGTTTAAGTGGATTCCCATTGAGTTGTGGCCAGTTAGGATTCCAACCAATAGGGATAGTTGAGGCCTGCTTAGCGAGAGTAAGTATTCAATTTTTTTCCTAGAAATATCCGGCCAAAGATTTCTCGAAACCCGACACGTGTCAATCTGTGACCACCTATCATTGGCGGCTTCGAGGAATCTGGTGAATTCTGTTTTTTCTTCTAGCCCCAGTGGCATAAGTACTGACGATGCAGTATGGCTCGGATCAGTGGATGACCCGTATTTCGCCAATTCGTCTGCCTTTTCATTCCCATGTATGTCGCAGTGTCCTGGGACCCAACGTAGGGTAACTGTGTTTGTTGCGCTAAGTAATCTCAACTCTTTGCGAAAACATTCTACTAGTTTTGACTTTGTGCAACTGAGTAAATGGCCGCCTGGCTGTCTATGAAAATGTCAATGTTCTTGTTTACTAGTTCACATGTGGCAAGATGCTTTGCTGCCTCATAAACTGCATATACCTTCGCTTGGAAGACACTGCAGAAGTTCGGAAGCATTATTGATCTTTTTAAAGGTGGGTTTTCTGAAAACATGCCTGACCCTACCCCTTCGCCCGTCTTGTAACGGTCCGTGAAAACCGATACATGATTTGTATTTATGACCTGGTTTTCCGTCCAGACATCCCAGACAGATAAAAAAAATAAATAAATCGGGTGGCACAACGGCTCATGAAGAACCAGGGCCTAGTGACTAACAACTCGCAACCATTCCTGTGTGCGCCTTTCGACAGGAATGGAAGGGACCTACAATTTTATGCCGAATCCGAACGGCTAGACGAGAAGCACTTATTCGTGACAAGTGATACTCTTGGAGGATTTGTCAATTCCTCGCAAGAGGCAGTAGCCCTGAAAAAAAACTTTTGTTTTTAGGTGGACGAGGCTGGGAAGCGATCCCAGACCTCCAGCGTGACAGTCGAACGCACTAACCATTACGCTACGGGCTACTACTTCCCAGACAGATAGGGATATCTATTAAGGCCACCGGATTGAAATAAATATGTGGTATCATATAGTCTGTTTGAATGTCTATATTAGTAAAGTTCATTATCGTTCTATGACCAAAAAGGCCCCTTTTCCAGTGATTGGACTGTCTAAGTCGTAAAGCACTATTGGCCGCCATGTCCTTCGTGAAAAGGTCAATTGGGGCGAGTGAGAAAAAAGTTTCTAGGGCTGCAGTCGCTGTTGTTCTCATGGCCCTTGTTGTGCCAATAAACGCTAGTCTTTGGATTTGATGATTGGTTGCCTTGTCTAAGGCTGGCCACCAAACCAGACATGCGTATGTCAAGATAGGGCTAATTATGGCTGTATACATCCAATGAATGGTTTTGGGGCTGGGACCCCATCTTTTACCAAAAATTCTACTACAAGTATAGAATGCTATTGACGCTTTCTTCTCAATTTCTTGAATGTTTTCCTTCCAGTTTAGTTTACGATCAATTACTAGACCAAGATATTTTGCCGTACCTGTGATATTTTAATTGATGGTGGGAGGGGTTAAATTTGGAATGTTTCGTTTTCCCGTAAATAAAACCAGTTCTGTCTTGAGTGTGTTGACATTAAGTCGACAGCTACTGGCCCAATTACTGAGCTCGTTGAGGGATGTTTGTAGTAGCTCGCACAAGGTGGGGACAAATTTCCTTGAAACCATAATCACGATGTCATCAGAGTACGCAACGACTTTGACACAACTTATATTAAGTTTAACCACAATCTTTTTAACGACCAAAAGCAAAAGCAGGAGTGACAAGTCCCCCCCTGTGGAGTGCCCCTACACTTCCTAACTTTAAGCTTGCCATTTCTGCGTTTACGAGTCTCATTTCAAGCATGGAGTCAGTCCAGTTTGACAGCATCGGATCGATGCCTATACAGTGAAGGGATTGCCGAATTGCAAAATTTTCGACGTTATTGAAGGCCCCTTCAATGTCAAGGAAAGCTCCCAGAGTAAATTCTTTGAAATGGATTGATTTCTCATTCGTGCCGACCACCTCATGAAGAGCTGTCTCAACAGATTTGCCCTTCATATATGCATGTTGGGCCTGTGAGAGAACTCCATCATTTTGTTTAAGGCAAATTTGCGTTTCTATTAATCTTTCTAAGGTCTTGAGAAGAAAGGAAGATAGGCTTATTGGTCTGAAGTCTTTTGGTTCAGTGAGTAGGCTTGCCAAATTTCGGAATGAAAATGACATTGACTTCTCTCCAACTAGAGGGAATGTAGGTGATGTTTAAACAACCCCTATGAATTTCCACTCATCATCATAATATCTTATGGAATTTTCGTGCAAGTAGTGTTGTTCTTGTTCTCGTCTTCTGTTATTTTCATGTGTTCCCCCAACAAAACAAAATAAAACAAGTAAAAACAAGTTGCAATAAATTATTTTAAAAATAACTAATATTCTAAATAAATCACCTAACCAACTGCCTACCACCTCGAAGACACACTCGACGCCGAACAAGCAGGTTTCCGCACTGGATCTTCCTGTGAGGATCACATCAACACCTTGCGGATCATCATCGAACAGTTCGTTGAAAATCGATCACCACTTCACCTGCTGTTCATCGATTTTGAAAAGTCGTTCGACAGTGTCAATAGAGAATTTATTTTTCTTGCTTTGCGCAGGAGGGGCATCCCAGATAAATTGATTGCTATTATCAAGGCTACATATGATGGATCCAAGTGTCACGTTTTGCACAAAGGTAGGCTGTCAGAGGAGTTTGAAATCCGAAGTGGAGTTAGGCAAGGCTGTATACTGTCACCAATACTGTTCCTGTTGGTGATAAGTGACGAACTGCTCGCAGCTTTGTCAAATGCAAATGGAGGAATTCAGTGGACTCTGCAATCTCACCTCAAACATCTGGACTACGCGGACGACGTATGCTTACTCTCTCATAGGATCATGGATCTCCATCAAATGACAACAAGGGTGGAGAGAGAAGCAGAAATCGTAGGGCTTAAGATCAACTCGGCAAAAACTAAAAGGATCAGCCTTGGAACTTCCTCATCAATCCAAGTAAATATTTCTGGACAACCGGTAGAGATGGTAGAGGATTTCCAATATCTTGGGAGTATTGTTTCTACGGGTGGCGGAACTGAACTGGACGTAAACAGCCGAATCAGAAAAGCAAAGGCTGCGTTCGGAATGCTGTCCAAAATATGGAGAAACAACTCTTTTAGCTTAAAGACCAAGCTACGACTGTTCCACTCCAATGTTGAATCCGTTCTGCTTTACGGCTGCAGCACTTGGAAAGTCACTGACACTGTCACTAGAAAGCTGCAAACCTTCGTTAATAGATGTCTACGAAACATCTTGAGGATTTTCTGGCCCAACCGTATCTCATGCGAGAACGGGTCAGGAACCCATAGACTCTATTATACGAAGAAGAAAGTGGCAGTGGATTGGCAATACGCTTCGAAAAGGCGATTGGTGCATTGCATCTAGAGCAATGCAGTGGAACCCGCTCACACAGGAGGGAAGACAAGTGGGCCGGCCTAGAAGTACATGGCGAAGAACGGCACGACTGGGGAAAAGTTGGAGAGAGCTGAAATATATTTCAAGAAATCGTACACGATGGCGCGTAGGTGTAGTGGAGGCCCTATGTCCCGTAAGGGAAACATCACGGAGGGAAACATCACGGACGTAAAAAAAAAAAAAACTGCCTATTCATCATAAACTCGGTAAACTAAATAAGTGGAAAAATAGAGGCTACATAGGAAAATTTTATGTGAAACAATTCGAGTTGTATACGGTGCAGTGGGGACAGGAGAGTGAAAACAGAGTGTACCTACAGTGGTGTCAAAATCATTCCGGATTTTTTCGGTCAACTGCATTGAGTGTTGGTTTGTGAGATAAAAATGAACAAATCAAATATTTGTAATTTTTCGCCATTTTTATTAAACAATTGTATCATTTTAAACAAAAAACATGGTAAATTATCCATTAAAACAAAAAATAATAGTCAAAAATTAAAGTTGATTCAGAATTTTAATGTGACAAACTAACCGGATTTTATCTTGTACAATTAATTATTATTTTGTATTTAATATTTTGTCCAGTAACCCCTATTTTTTATCACAGCTCGACATCGACGAGGCATTGATTGAATTAAGTTTTGGGAAATAGAAGCAGGAATATTCTCCCATTCATTTTTCAAAGCTGAAAAGAGAAAAGTTGTTGACGTGTGCTTTTTTTTCCCAACCCGCCTTTTTAAAATGGCCCACAAGTTTTCAATTGGGTTTAGATCGGGTGATTGAGACGGCCATTCTAAAACATGAACATTTTTAGTCGCAAAACACTCTTTTAGTAGCTTTGAAGACAGTTTGGGGTCATTATCCTGCTGAAAACCCCAGCGCAAAGGCATTTCTTCCTCTGCATATGGAAGCATTACTGACTCCAAAATGTCCTTATATTGAAAACGGAATTTGCAATATTTCAGATATTAAATTTTGTTTTGTACCGGCTTGGAACTTTTCTATTACCTTGTATCGAATCGCATTGCTATAACGTGTTTTAGCCATTTTCTGCACTATATAATTTCAACTAACACAGCTCTCAACTTGTAAAGTCTGTTTAATCTACGGCGCGGCGTGAGACTCGAAAAAACCGCTACTTTAACATAGAGACTCGCAATCTCCCTGCAATCCGGTTAGTTTTGCACAGGCATGCTATTGAATAACTTTATAAAATATTTTTTTTTTATTGTTGTTTTATTGTTATCGTAGCATTATATTTTTAAGGTTATAATTAAATTGTCTCATACCTTTAACAAATTATGGAAAACCTATGGAAAGTTATTAGTTTTCTACTTGATATTAAGAAAAACATTATACTGAGGAAAAATCCGGACACTCAGACTTTTGATTAAACAATTTCCTTTCAAAGGAAAGGTATGTATGTATGGCTTGTATGTTAAACACAAAAAAAGTAAATAAATCCATTGATGATCGAAAATAATTGAACCGATTTTTTTTTTTTTTTTTAAGATATTTTTGTAAACATTGATTTCCATACAGAATGTTAGGTTGTTTCATGGAATAAATAAAAGGAAAAGCTATTCGACCGCGAATATTCACATTTGAATTGTGAATATTTGTTTAGTTCCGCATGAAGAGTCATTTATTTTTTGTATGCATTCTACAACTAAAACACTGACGATCAAATTCGAGAAGTTTTCTTACACAGAAACTATAGAAGACGATGACAGATAAACTAGACGACATTCTCGGGTTGCTGTCCAAGCTAAACTCTGATATAAAGCAGGAGATTATGGAGCAAACGGGGCAATTATCAAATAAAATAGACGAAATAGTTAAAACACACAATGCAATTGAAGAAAAACAAAACTACATGGAAGGAAAAATAAAATATATGGAAGACTTTAATACGAAAAAATATGTTTATTTGTAACATAAATGAAAAAAATGACGAAACTTCAGTGTTATATTAAAAATAGAAACAAGAATAGAAGAAATTGATTTTACAAGACGGATTGGAAAGAAAGGACAACCACCGAGACCTCTTCTTGTAGGAATGACAACACAATTTAAAAAGGACAGAATTATGAAGAATAAATCAAAATTAAGAAATTATGAAAGTGATATAATATACATTAAAGACGATAAAGTTAAAGAAGATTTAAATAGCAGTCAGAGAAAGAGAACAAAAAACACATCATGATGAAAGACAAAACAATAAAACACAAATTATTAAAACACAAAAACGAACAAGAAATGAAGAAGTTAAAGGTGACCAGCCTGCATACAAAAAAATAAAAGAAAATAACATTTATAAACAGAGAATGCAACAAAAAGAAATTAATCAATTTTTCACAGCTCGACATCGACGAGGCATTGATTGAATTAAGTTTTGGGAAATAGAAGCAGGAATATTCTCCCATTCATTTTTCAAAGCTGAAAAGAGAAAAGTTGTTGACGTGTGCTTTTTTTTCCCAACCCGCCTTTTTAAAATGGCCCACAAGTTTTCAATTGGGTTTAGATCGGGTGATTGAGACGGCCATTCTAAAACATGAACATTTTTAGTCGCAAAACACTCTTTTAGTAGCTTTGAAGACAGTTTGGGGTCATTATCCTGCTGAAAACCCCAGCGCAAAGGCATTTCTTCCTCTGCATATGGAAGCATTACTGACTCCAAAATGTCCTTATATTGAAAACGGAATTTGCAATATTTCAGATATTAAATTTTGTTTTGTACCGGCTTGGAACTTTTCTATTACCTTGTATCGAATCGCATTGCTATAACGTGTTTTAGCCATTTTCTGCACTATATAATTTCAACTAACACAGCTCTCAACTTGTAAAGTCTGTTTAATCTACGGCGCGGCGTGAGACTCGAAAAAACCGCTACTTTAACATAGAGACTCGCAATCTCCCTGCAATCCGGTTAGTTTTGCACAGGCATGCTATTGAATAACTTTATAAAATATTTTTTTTTTATTGTTGTTTTATTGTTATCGTAGCATTATATTTTTAAGGTTATAATTAAATTGTCTCATACCTTTAACAAATTATGGAAAACCTATGGAAAGTTATTAGTTTTCTACTTGATATTAAGAAAAACATTATACTGAGGAAAAATCCGGACACTCAGACTTTTGATTAAACAATTTCCTTTCAAAGGAAAGGTATGTATGTATGGCTTGTATGTTAAACACAAAAAAAGTAAATAAATCCATTGATGATCGAAAATAATTGAACCGATTTTTTTTTTTTTTTTTAAGATATTTTTGTAAACATTGATTTCCATACAGAATGTTAGGTTGTTTCATGGAATATATAAAAGGAAAAGCTATTCGACCGCGAATATTCACATTTGAATTGTGAATATTTGTTTAGTTCCGCATGAAGAGTCATTTATTTTTTGTATGCATTCTACAACTAAAACACTGACGATCAAATTCGAGAAGTTTTCTTACACAGAAACTATAGAAGACGATGACAGATAAACTAGACGACATTCTCGGGTTGCTGTCCAAGCTAAACTCTGATATAAAGCAGGAGATTAGGGAGCAAACGGGGCAATTATCAAATAAAATAGACGAAATAGTTAAAACACACAATGCAATTGAAGAAAAACAAAACTACATGGAAGGAAAAATAAAATATATGGAAGACTTTAATACGAAAAAATATGTTTATTTGTAACATAAATGAAAAAAATGACGAAACTTCAGTGTTATATTAAAAATAGAAACAAGAATAGAAGAAATTGATTTTACAAGACGGATTGGAAAGAAAGGACAACCACCGAGACCTCTTCTTGTAGGAATGACAACACAATTTAAAAAGGACAGAATTATGAAGAATAAATCAAAATTAAGAAATTATGAAAGTGATATAATATACATTAAAGACGATAAAGTTAAAGAAGATTTAAATAGCAGTCAGAGAAAGAGAACAAAAAACACATCATGATGAAAGACAAAACAATAAAACACAAATTATTAAAACACAAAAACGAACAAGAAATGAAGAAGTTAAAGGTGACCAGCCTGCATACAAAAAAATAAAAGAAAATAACATTTATAAACAGAGAATGCAACAAAAAGAAATTAATCAATTTTTCAAGAATGCCCAAATAGAATAATAATAAAGGAAAAATAGCAACAAACAAAACTTAACCAAATGACCACATCCACTATTGACATTGAACACGAACATGAATATAAAACAACAATAACTTCCTCAAGCCGGCTAGCCACCGTGAGGGATGTAGGCTTAAACCCCCCACAACACTTAACCAAAGTAACATAACCAACTAAAAATATTTTAAACATAATGTTCATTCAACGTAAGAACATTATCTACTGACGAAAAAATGGAAGAACTTAAATTAGCGATATCGAACATTGAATGGGATATTATAGGATTATCTGAGACAAAAATATATGGACAAAACATAATTGAAAATGACACATGTATATTTTGCCACATAGGACAAACCAAAGGACTTCATGGAGTTGGCTTTTTAATAATAAAAGAACTAAAACAGTATATATATGACATTCGACTATTTAATGAGAGAATGTGCAGCATTACTCTACAAATCAATAACACTAAACTGACCATAATACAAATCTTTGCTCCAACGAAAAATGCTATCGAAACCGAAATTGACTCATTTTATGACAAACTTGAAAAAGCGTACGAAGCAATAAAGACAGGGAGTCATTGGTGACTTTAACGCAAAGATGGGAATGCAAAACGACGGAGGTAGGTAGGTAGGTAGAAATGGCGGCCACGGGCAGTTTAGCCCATAGCCCAATTAGCGCTGAAGTGCGCTGTTTTGATACCATAACTCGTTTGAACCTGTGGATGGAATTGAAGAGAGAGAATATGGGCATATCCTCAGGATATCGTCCCTTTTTATTTGAGTTTAGAATAGGATTTTGTTGTAGCTTTTAGCACAATCATCAGAAAGTGGATCACTCACTCAACCAGATCAGCACCCGCACCTGCACCATCCATAGTTAGCCCACTAGGCAGTTCGTTGACTGGCACTGGAGTGTCCACTGATCTGATTGGATGATCATCCGGCCGCTGTGCACCACAAACCCCCACCAGAACCCTAGTCCACTATCTTGTGATCATAGGGAATCGACGGAAGGTATAATGCAGAAGTAGCCGAAATTTGTCCTAGAGCCATTTCGTCGCGTTGAGAAAAGAAATAAAGTCTTTGATCTTCATTTCAGAAAGTTCGATGTCGTCAAAGAATACTCTTCCGAGTGACTGTTTTCTAGCTTTGGCCAGAGCAGGGCATTTGCAGAGAAAATGTACTACTCTTTCCTTTTCCTGCTGGTCCTCACAGCTCCGACAGTGAGTATTGTGAGGTATGCCCAGCTTCGCTGCATGCTCTCCTATTGGCTAGTGTCCGCTACAGGTTGCAACTACCCTGGCTATGTCTTGCCTGGGTCTGCGTATTAGATCAATTGTTCGATTCTTGTCATAGGTGGGCCAAATCTTTCTAGATATAATACAGTTTGATAAACTGCTCCACCTACGGTTTGCTCTAGTCAGCCCGTTTATTGCCCTCAATGCCACTGTGACCCGGGACCCAGATAAGAGTGACATTGAGGTCAGTGTTCAGACCCGCAAGCTCATCCCGGCATTGCTGGACTAGTTTGGAGGATGCTGTAGCTGAATTAATGGCTTTAACAGCCGCTTGACTGTCTGCAATAATAGCTGCATTACGGTTCTGGTTTGGATCTGCTTTTAGTAACTTGCAAGCTTCTCTGATTGCCAGCAATTCAGCTTTAAAGACGCTAGCAAGGTCAGGTAGCCGAAGGGACCTAGATACATTTAGAGATTGAGAAGATTCCTGCAGCAACGCCATACTCCATCTTTGAGCCATCAGTAAACATAGTTATGTCGAAATTTTTCGTCACGACGTTATCATTCCAAACCTTTTACTACAGGCATAGAATGCTATGCAGGCCTTCTTGACCCTTTCTTCAATGTTTAACTTCCAATTTAATTTGGGGTCGAGAATAACACCTAAATATTTAGCTTTAGAGGAGAGTGCAAGTGTAAGTGTTTGGCCGTTGAGTCGTGGTAGAGTGAAGGGGTGTATCTTAGTCTTGGTAGTAAATAGCATCAGTTCAGTTTTGCTTTGGTTAACTCCTAGTCCACAGCTCGTAGCCCAGTTGCTGACCTTCCTGAAAGCCATTTCCGTGATCTCACTTAACACAGGAGTAAACTTCCCTGACACTAATATCACCAAATCATCAGCATATGCCACCGCCTTTACTCCACATCTTTCCAATTTAACAAGAATTTTATTCATGACTAAAAGCCATAGAAGAGGGGACAGAACCCCACCCTGGGGTGTACCTCTACTTACATGTTTGGTCGAGTTTGTATTACCTAACGTAGCTTTAATCCGTCTGTCTCTGAGCATGGATATTATCCATTCCCTTATGTAGTCTTCTACACCAAAATCAACTAAAGACTCTAGAATAGATTCAGTAAGCACGTTGTTGAAAGCCCCTTCAACGTCTAAGAAAGTGGCAAGAGTATATTCTTTATAGTTTATAGTTTTCTCAATAGTGCGCCCTACCTCATGCAGGGCTGTTTCAGTGGATTTGCCTTTAAGGTATGCGTGTTGAGAGTTTTCTAGTGGATATCTATCCAGGATGTCTCTAATATGGATGTCGAGGATGCGCTCTAAGGTTTTAAGCACAAAAGAGGTTAGACTAATTGGACGGAAATCCTTCGCAGATTCAGGCCCCCGCCTACCGACTTTCGGGATAAAAACCACTCTTACATGTCTCCAGGACTCGGGAACATAGTTAAGAGAAAAACATCCTTTAAAAATTGTTTCCAGCCATGGAACTGCTATCTCTTGCAGTTTCTGGAGCATAATTGGCAGTATGGCGTCCAGGCCTGGAGACTTATACGGTGAGAATGAATTAATTGCTCAGGCAGTTTTTTCTTTTGTTATAATATGCTCTACTCGAGCTGAAGACATGTCCCAAGGTTCCAGCGTCGCTTACCTACTGTTCTCGCAGCCCGGGAAGTGCGTCGTCATTAATAGCTCCAAAGACTCAGCTGGAGAGACTGTCCAGGAACAATCAGGCTTTTTCAAGAATGATGGATTACAATGTTCCTTAGATAGAATTTTACCGAGCCTTGCGGAATCTTTTATATTTTCAATTGACTGACATAATTCTCTCCAGCCTTGTTGCTTCGCTGATGTTAGAGCTCGCTTGTAAACCTTGAGACAGTCTTTATAGGGTTGATAAAACTTATGTTTGTGGCAGATATTAAAGATTGTTCTAGTCATTTTCCTTAGATTAGATAGGTCTTCATTCCACCAAGGGGGTAGTATTTTACGGCTATATTTTATTGGACAGGAGACCTTAAAAGCAGTGCTCATTGATGCCTCAAAGGATTTCACCTTTGACTCAAGATCTATCACCGAGTCTGGACTTAGGTTCGGTATATTGCCCAGTTTAGATTTTACAACTTGACTGAATTTCTTCCAGTCTATTCTTTTGGGATTTCTATAAGGGGATTTATTTTCGGTTTTGAAATTAATGCTGAAGAGTATCCATCTATGGTCCGAAAAAGATTTCAGAAAGGGTATCCTCCAATTTTCTACTATTAGATTCATTTTGTTATTTACGATCGTAACATCCAGTACGTCCTCCCAGCCTTCATGATTATCCGAGCTCGGAAATACAAAGGTGGGAGTGCTACCTCTGTTGCAGACCGTCAGGTTATTTTCAATAATAAAATCAAAAAGAGACTCACATCGTTCATTGATCTCTGAACTACCCCATAGAGTATGTCGTGCATTAGCATCATTACCAATCACAAGGTTAGTCCCTTTGGCTTTAGTTTCGTTTGTAAGGGTTCGCAACTCTTCTGGTGGTGACTGCCTGTCATGCGCCGAGTACGCCGAGGCCAACAATAAGCCGTCTGCATTTTTATCCTCCAACCTTACAACTGTTAGATCAGGAGTGCTAAGATTTGGACACAAAAAAAGTTTTAAGTGTTTTTTAGCTAAAATACAAGTTCTAGGCTTACCTTGGTCTGGGCCTACGATTTTATAAAACAGGTCGTATTGGTGATCTTGGAGGCCTCTTACTCTGAGTCCATTCACCCATGGTTCTTAAATGACCGCTACGTCGCCGTTTTCCTCCCTCCGAGGCACATTTAGAGTGCTTCAGATTAATCTGCACGACTCGCAGCGCGTTTTTAATTTTGTGAGCAGCCTGCACAGTCAGGGCCCGGCGGATCGCTAGGGACAACGACATCACCAACAACTTCGTCGATCTCAACTTTGTCATCAGCTTTGTCGGGGTCTTCTCCCTGACTATTGTTACGGTAAAATTTACCGCAACAAAGGTCATCCTTCGATTCTTTCCTTTCCAGTCTTTACTTTTCGTTACGGCTGCAAAATACTGGCAAAGTTGAGGGCAACCATGTGACCATCAACCAATGGTGTACTTAGCCAGTGTTTTGCAAAAGTAACAAAAGCAGGTGTACGGGATATTTGGAGTTTACAATTGGAACAGGCGTTTCCGAATTCCATTTGTGCAAAGTTATCATGTAGACGAGTTGTCTCATGCAACGAGGAAAATGCGGGCGGATGAGCTGAAGAGGTAACGAGTCAGGCGGACTCTTACCTACTCTAAAATCAACAACACAACATCCTAAATACATTTGTATTCAACTAAAATTAACTTAACTTAAAGTAACTTATCTTAACTTAACTAAATTTAACTTTATTTAATCATGTATTTTAATATGGGTCATTAACGTTTAATTCTTAACGTCCTTAATTTTCAATTCTAATTCTTAAATAGTAAATTGGTTATAGAAGAACTATCGGAATTGACTTTATAGAGTAGGGTCCTAATTTTGAAAATATGCCTTCCTCTATTTTAACTCGAACAAAATGTATAATGGTTTCAATCGCGCTTCGAGTCACACGCGAATAGTTTTTGTTGTAACTGAGAAAATGCTCAGAAGAGGCTTTTTCTCGATTTAATTTTTTTTTTGATTTTTTTCGAAAAATTTAGTTTTGTGATAGGTCTGAACTCGGCCATTAAGATTCGGCAAGTTTTGGAAAGACATCCAACAACTTGCTGAATCCTTGTCTGTGAGCGTGAGAGTAAAGTTTCGTTGAGATTCAACTACGGTGGCTTCCTGAGGAGCGAAAAAGGTTTCCAGGAAGCCGGTGTCCCGTGACCGATGATCACAAAAACGAATGGCTGAATGCGTGAATGTGTGGGTGACTGGAATGGTCGAGGGAAGAATAGGTTTTGTTTTTAGCTGGGAAAGCCACTCTTAAGAGAGCTAACCCAGCGAGCAGTTGAGATTTTAGCAAGCGAGGGAAATTGGAAAAAGAAAAGAAAAATCGAGGAAAAGTGGTTTGAGTAAAAGGAAAAAGATCGGGAAAAATTTTTAAGAGGAATAATAGAAAGGTGATTCGAGGTACGAGAAACTAGGAGAAAAAAAAAGAGCCGAGGAAATAGAGGAGGAAGCGAAGAAAAAAAAAAAGATAAGTAGAGCGGACATTTTGTCCAAGTGTTTAAAATCTTTTTTTTTTTTTGTGTTATATTAGAAATTCTGATAGTTCTTTTTTTATATATAATTCGTGATCGCTAAAATTCTTTTAATCCCAGTTAATTGTGGGACACGGGAATTTTCTTAACCGCGCGTTAACGGCCATTTTTAATTACTTATTTTCTTTGTTTGATTTTTAATTTAACGGCTAACCGTAAGCCATTTAAAATTCCTTCCATTGTAACTTCTTTTATAATCGAACAAATTTTGGGTTTTTATCCTGGTCCGCCAAGGGTTTTCCAAATAAAATAGTTTGAAGTCCCCTTCTGGGCATAAAACAAACTTGGTGTTTCATTTCGTTCGGTTTCATATTCAAAAATTACAAAATAAAATTAGATTTGGAATTTTGCTAATTTATTTATTAAAATTCCTGGTGCCCACCTTTTATTACAAGTACCCCACTGTACTTGTAATAAAACCCTTCGATCGTTTTATCACTTTGATTAAAACGAATCAATTTTTTATTTGGTGTTCAACAAGACAAGGGAGTACCTACAGGCTACAGTCACAGTGTACAGTACATACATAAACACAGGAGATAGTATAAAGATTCGCAAGTATTTTTTTTTTTTATTGTTGTGATTGTTTTTGTATATTAATTTTTATTGAGAATTTCGTTTTCGGGCTTCATAGTGGTTTTAATTTATTTTATTCAATTTCAAAAAGTTTTTATAAGATTTTCATTTTCTGTTTTGGCGCGTCGGCATTTTGTTTTTATTTCTCTCCCGTGCGAGTTTTTATTTTTCTATCGTGATATTTTTTTTTTTGATTGTGCAAATTTAGTTTGAGTGATTTTACTCTCAATAAGAATTGAGTGAAAATTACATTAGTTCAAATAGGGCATTACCGACAATTTTTTTTGTGTAAAAAATTGTGTTAGGAATTTTGTTTAGATTTTCGAGGACAAATAAAAATTGATTAATTGAATTTTAATTAATTGATTATTTAATTGATTTTAAGGGTTACCAACTCTATTTTTTTTTGTGAAAAATAATTTTTCAGATTTAAGTGTAGGTTTCAAAGGTCAATAAATTAAAAAAAAAAAATTTATTAAATTGATATTTTCATTAGATTTTAGGGTTGCCAATATTATTTTGTTTGTTTTAAATTGTGGTTTATTCAACACGATTTCGAGTCTTTAATATTTTGAAAAGGAGATTCCTTATTCTGGTTAACAGAATAAGTTGTAAAGTTTTAGGTTCATATACAAAACGAATTTTTGATTTTAAATTTTTGTACAGGCGGCTTATTTGGTTTCTGGTTAACAGAATACCCGATAAGAAGTAGGAAAATATTTTTTTTTGACAATAAATTTTTCTTTACAATTCAATTTAACTTATTATTTGTTGGATTATTAGAGAATAGATTTTGAAGATTGTGTAAGGTTACCGTATTATTTTGTATTAATATTTTTTTTTGATATTTTAAATATGAATATAGGACGCTTAGCGCAGGACGAACTGGTCTATGAGATGAAGGTCAGGGGTTTGAAAGTAGGGGCAGTTGAGGAAATGCGTAAAGCATTGAGGTCTTCAAGATTACTCGTTAAGAGGAACTCGATCGAGGGTACTATTGCTTACCCTTTTTGTTTTGAGGAGGATAGGGATGCTGTTAAAGCGAAAATTGAAGAGATTAGGACTCTTCTTAAGGAACCGCCGAGAAATCCGAAGTCATCGGAATATATTAAAATCATGACCAAAATAGAATGGTGCATGGGTAGGTTAGCTAGGACACCTTGTGAGGCTGAAGTTGAGGAAGAGGAGATTAGCTCGATTAGGAACGATGTTTGGTTTTTATTAGTTGATCTCACTGGTGAAACTGAGATCAGTGATAGGGAAGAAGAGCCACCGAAACAGAAGGCTCCTGTTAGGGCAGAAACCCAACTGAATGTACCAGTTGGGCGGACAGAAATAGTTAGTCCGCGGTCTCCATCAGGTTCTTCTGCGAATAGGGTTTCTTTAGGGCTTGTTTTAGATACTGTAGCTACACCAGGTCTTGGTGACAGTACTTCTATAGTAGGAGAGTTAGCTGCTAGGGTACTAGAGCGTAGGTCAGAGAGGGCTGAGGCATACCCTGAGAGATTAGTGGTCCAGCAAAGGTGGCCTGAACGGATAGGGAAATTAGTGGATAAATTCACTGGTGACTCGGAAGGAGCATCAGTGAATTCTTTCTTAGAGAGGGTGGAGGAACTTCGGTTGTCGAACGTTGTTCCAGAATCCCAACTTTTTAAATCAGCTTCTGAGCTTTTTTTTGGTAGGGCACTTATGTGGTTTAGGAAGGCTAGGGAGGATATTAGGAATTGGCATGAGCCAAATCGCGTGTGCCAAACCACAGACAGTCAAGGAATTAGCAGTATAAGGTAGGGAGTTAGATACCCTGAAGGTAAACGTAGAGTCGTTTTTTCCGCCTTCTAGAGATACAAATTTATTAGAACCGCAATGCGGTTACCGGCGGTTGTGAGTTCGGCTCCGAATAACCCATTCCGTCAGGTTGTTAGGTGTTACAACTGCAACAGGGAAGGGCATTTCGCCCATACCTGTTCAGTTGAAAAGCGTTGTTTCGGGTGTGGTGCTTCAGGCGTTTATCGTAGGGATTGTAGGCAGTGTTCGGGAAATGGGGAACGGGCTCTTGTGGCAGCAGGACAGGAGACCCGTCGACGTTAGTAAGGTCGTCTGCTGGCGACCAACTGGAAGATCGGGTAGAGCTTAGTTTCACTTTAGCGGCAAATGGTAGGTACAGTAGGTCATATTTAGGAGTAAATATTTATGGAATCAAGTTTTAAGGATTACTTGATTCACGTGCTTCACACACAATTGTAGGAGGAGATGGGTGGAAAATTTTGAAAGAGTTAGGACTTAGGTTAGGGAACTGTAGTGTTGGGTCAGTAGCGTTAGCAGATGGGGCGGGTGTAGGAGTAGCTGGATCTGTTTCTTTGCCTATGGAGGTTGAGAACAAATCCCTACTGATAGAATGTCTTGTTATACCGAATCTCCCTCACCTATTGATCTTAGGAACCGATTTTTGATCAGGGATTTGAGATCAGGTATGTGGAGTTTTTCGAGCCAAGAGATGGTGGCGTCGATAACAGACATGGTAGCGATTAGGGAAAAATCGGATTTGAATGAAAGTGAAGGAAAAAAGTTAGAATTAGTTTTAGAAGAGCTTTTTGAGTCAATGACCGAAGGATTAGGGTGCATCAATTTAGTTGAGCACAAAATTAGGACGTCCGCAGAACCGATAAAGCAGAGATACTATCCAGTGTCACCTGCTATCCAAAAGAATATCGATCAGGAGCTTCAAGAGATGTTAGAAGCTGGTGTGATCGAGAAATCCAAGAGTCCTTGGGCATCTCCGATTCTTCTTGTGAAGAAAAAGGATGGTAGTTTTCGGTTCTGCGTAGACTGTAGGAAACTTAATGAAGTTACAGATAGGGATGCTTATCCACTCCCCTTTATTTCTTCAATTTTGGACAAACTTCGAAACGCGAAGTTTTTGTCATCTCTTGATATTAAGTCTGCATACTGGCAGATACCAATGGAGGAAGAATCGCGCAAGTACACAGCCTTTACTGTGCCGGGAAGGGGTGTCTTCCAATTTTTGAGAATGCCTTTCGGCTTGCACAACTCCCCGGCAACTTGGCAAAGGTTCATTGACGATGTTCTGGGTCCTGATCTAGAACCATTTGTCTTTGTGTACTTGGATGACATTATCATCGTCACCGATACGTTTGAGAAACACCTTCAAATTCTCAAAGAAGTTTTTAAAAGATTGAGGGAGGCAGGACTTAAAGTAGGTAGGAAAAAATGTAATTTTTGTAGGCCTTCTTTGAAATTTCTTGGTTACGTCGTATATAGGAACGGACTTCACGTCGACCCAAAAAAAGTGGAAAGCATGTTGAAAATTCCTGCACCGAAAAACATAAGGAAATTAGGAGTTTTGTAGGGACAATTTCATGGTACCGTAGATTCGTACCAAATTTTGCAATTTTAGTTAGGCCTCTTACCGATCTCTTAAAGAAAGGTAAGAAATTTGAGTGGACAAAAGAGTGTGAGGAGTGTTTTAGAAAAGCCAAAGAATGTTTGGTTACGGCACGGATATTGACATGTCCGGATTTTTCTCTGCCGTTTGTCGTTCAGACAGACGCGTCAGATTATGGTATCGGCGCCGTACTTTCTCAAGAGTTTGAAGATGGGGAAAAAGCAATTTGCTATATTAGTCTGTCATTGAATAGTAATGAAAGGAACTACTCTACGACCGAAAAGGAATGCTTAGCAGTTTTTTGGGCGATCGAAAAGTTGCGGCCGTATCTCGAAGGTGTTCGATTTACTGTCGTGACTGATCATCACTCGTTGGTCTGGCTTAGAAACCTTACGGATCCGCAGGGTAGATTAGCTCGTTGGGCCTTTCGGCTCCAACAATTCGATTTCAAAATCATCCACAGAAAGGGCAAAGAACATGTCGTTCCAGATATGCTATCGCGAGGAGTTGCAGGGTTAGCTGGAATCTCAGATGCGGATTCGGATCTTGGTTGATTAAAATGAAATCCTTAGTAGAAAAGAGCCCTTTAGCGTACCCGTCTTGGAGAATAGAAGATGGGCGGCTCTATAAACATGTTAAGGTGAACCATGTTGTTGTTTATAAGGAAGGTGATGGGTGGAAGTTAGTGTTACGAAAAAGTGATAGGCCAACAGTTTTGAGTGAATGCCATGATAGTCCAATAGCAGGACACATGGGTGTTAAGAAAACTTTTGCTAGGGTAGCAGAAAAATATTACTGGCCTAAAATGAGAGGGGATATCACAAAGTATGTGAAAAATTGTAAGATTTGCCAACAAGTGAAGCCAGTCAACGAGAAACCAGCTGGTCTTATGACAGAAAGAGTAGGGAATTCAAAACCATGGGAGATGATTTGCGTGGACTTGGTTGGTCCATTGCCAAAATCTTCCAGGGGTTTTATTTATATTTTGACGGTGGTGAACTACTTCACGAAGTTTCCACTACTGTTCGCGTTGCGCTCAGCAACAGCGAAAACAGTTTGTAGGGAATTGGAAGAAAACGTTTTTCTTCTTTTCGGTGTTCCTAAGTGGATCGTCTGTGACAACGGTCCCCAGTTCCGTAGTAAAGAACTGAAAACGCTTAGCGAAGCGTACGGGTCACAACTTCGTTATACAGCGCACTATCATCCGCAGGCGAATCCTGCGGAGCGCATTAATCAAATTATTAAGACGACTCTCAGAGCTTATGTCTCTGAGAATCATCGGAGTTGGGGTTCGCAACTGGCAAAAGTAGCCTGTGCAATCCGAACTTCGCAACATGAAGTATTAGGTGTTTCGCCATATTTCGCGAATTTTGGTAGGAACATGGCAACTAGCGGCCATAATGTAGGGATTAGCGATAGAGATAGGGAACAAAATAGTGGGGAAATTGATAGGCAGTTTAGAAAGTTGAGAGAGGATATAGCTAGAAAGTTAGAAGCGGCTGGTAAAAAGTCTGCCAAAACGTATAATTTACGGAGAAGAGACACGCAGTACCAACCTGGTGATCTCGTTTGGAGGAGAAATTTTTCGCGGTCAGATGCAGCAACTTATTATGCAGCAAAATGTTCTAGCAAATTTGTTGGACCATTCAAGATTAGCAAGGATTAAGGATTTGAAACCTTACATAGATGGTTGAGTCAAAAGTCCCTTAATCTTTTCTCTTAATTATTATTTTTTTTAACAGTTTGATTCTGATCTTGTTTTTTTAAATACTTTTTAACTTATTATAATTCGTGACATTTTTTTTATTTTTTTTTTATAGATTCTTTTTTTTATTACTAATGATGAAAACATCCGATGTTGTGTTGTTTACCTTTTTAAACTTTTGCTAGTTGAGCCTTAAGAAATGGTTTGCTTTTCTTGAAAAGTAAACACATTTCTTGGGAGGTAAGGGTGGGATTTGTTACGGTAAAATTTACCGCAACAAAAGTCATCCTTCGATTCCTTCCTTTCCAGTCTTTACTTTTCGTTACGGCTGTAAAATACTGGCAAAGTTGAGGGCAACCATGGGACCATCAACCAATGGTGTACTTAGCCAGTGTTCTGCAAAAGTAACGAAAGCAGGTGTACGGGATATTTGGAGTTTACGATTGGAACAGGCGTTTCCGAATTCCATTTGTGCAGTTATCATGTAGACGAGTTGTTTCATGCAACGAGGAAAATGCGGGCGGATGGGCTGAAGAGGTAACGAGTCAGGCGGACTCTTACCTACTCTAAAATCAACAACACAACATCCTAAATACATTTGTATTCAACTAAAATTAACTTCACTTGAAGTAACTTATCTTAGCTTAACTAAGTTTAACTTAACTTAATCATGTATTTTAATATGGGTCATTAACGTTTAATTCTTAATTCTAGTTCTTAAATAGTAAATTGGTTATAGAAGAACTATCGGAATTGACTTTATAGAGTAGGGTCCTAATTTTGAAATGAAAAAATGTATAATGGTTTCAATCGCGCTTCGAGTCACACGCGAATAGTTTTTGTTGTAACTGAGAAAATGCTCAGAAGAGACTTTTTCTCGATTTAAATTCTTTTTTGATTTTTCTCGAAAAATTTAATTTTGTGATAGGTCTGAACTCGGCCATTAAGATTCGGCAAGTTCTGGAAAGACATCCAACAACTTGCTGAATCCTTGTCTGTGAGCGTGAGAGTAAAGTTTCGTTGAGATTCAACTACGGTGGCTTCCTGAGGAGCGAAAAAGGTTTCCAGGAAGCCGGTGTCCCGTGACCGATGATCACGAAAACGAATGGCTGAATGCGCGAATGTGTGGGTGAATGGAATGGTCGAGGGATGAATAGGTTTTGTTTTTAGCTGGGAAAGCCACTCTTGAGAGAGCTAACCCAGCGAGCAGTTGAGATTTTAGCAAGCGAGGAAAATTGGAAAAAGAAAAGAAAAATCGAGGAAAAGTGGTTTGAGTAAAAGGAAAAAGATCGGGAAAATTTTTTAAGAAAGGTGATCGAGGTACGAGAAACTAGGAGAAAAAAAAGGGTCGAGGAAATAGAGGAGGAAGCGGAGAAAAAAAAAAAGATAAGTAGAGCGGACATTTTGTCCAAGTGTTTAAAATCTTTTTTTTTTTGTGTTATATAATTCGTGATCGCTAAAATTCCAGTTAATTGTGGGACACGGGAATTTTCTTAACCGCGCGTTAACGGCCCATTTTTAATTACTTATTTTCTTTGTTTGATTTTTAATTTAACGGCTTACCGTAAGCCATTTAAAATTTCTTCCATTGAAACTTCTTTTATAATCGAAAAACTTTTGGGTTTTTATCCTAGTCCGTCCAAGGTTTCCCAAATAAAATAATTTCAAGTCCCCTTCTGGGCATAAAACAAACAAATTCAAAAATTACAAAATAAAATTAGATTTGGGATTTTGCTAATTTCAATTCAATTCAATTACAAGTACCCCACTGTAATTCTTCCACAACAAAACCCAGCCCAGCTGAGCAGTCGTGGTGGTAGCTTTTTATCGTGCTACAGTTTGCCTTTTTCTTTCGCGTTTCTTTAATTCTCTTCTTTCGTTGTTATTTAGTTCGAGCTGTCATCTGTCAAAGTTGATGCGAGTAGTTATAAATTTTCGTTAATTGATATAGTATTAATAAATACCCACCCCGCGACGAACGTGAAGAAAAAGTGCAACACTATGCAAGATTTTAATGCGGATGATACGTATGCCAAACTTCAGCTTGAAATCGGCCTTCTCGAGAGCTCCCCGGCTTTCTTCGCTGATCCTCAGAAGATAAGATCCGCTGTTCTTCTGCGGTTCCTCTGCCTTAATGACAGCCCAGTCATGCATAGGAACTAGCGGATTTAGCCTCTGAAGTCCGCGGATCAGCTCTTGTCCGCTCGGCTTGATTTCAATGAGGGGCAACCAAATGCGAGCCATTGGTTGTCTAGGGATATCCTTAGCTGGGATAAGCTTGAGCTTCAAGCCCTCCCAGTCATTGCTGATCTTAGCAACGCTTTCACTAAGGAAATCCCTAGAGAACCCGTCCTCACACTTAATTACCCTATATGCCCTGAGCACCTCACTAGAGTCAAAAGCAGGATAGGGACCCTCACTTGCCGATAAAGTGTATAAAAACACCATCTCTGAGAGCTTGGCCTCGAAGAAGAAGAGTAGGCCAGACAACCCTAGTAGGAGTGAACAAATGCCACCTCTCAGAGCAGCGCAACCGCATGCTTCGGAAGTTGTCAGAGACGATCTCCTGGTATCGGTTGTGGATGAGCTCTCCACAAACAACAAAGGTCTGTTGGCTGTGTGGTCTCTTCTTGAGACCTATTCCGCTCGAGGGCGTTTTCTTGTATAGCCAGAAGACCGTTTTAATCTACAACGATCTTCTGGTACATTATTTTGTCGACGGAGAAGATCATATTATTAGTGTTACGAAAAAGTGATAGGCCAACAGTTTTGAGTGAATGCCATGATAGTCCAATAGCAGGACACATGGGTGTTAAGAAAACTTTTGCTAGGGTAGCAGAAAAATATTACTGGCCTAAAATGAGAGGGGATATCACAAAGTATGTGAAAAATTGTAAGATTTGCCAACAAGTGAAGCCAGTCAACGAGAAACCAGCTGGTCTTATGACAGAAAGAGTAGGGAATTCAAAACCATGGGAGATGATTTGCGTGGACTTGGTTGGTCCATTGCCAAAATCTTCCAGGGGTTTTATTTATATTTTGACGGTGGTGAACTACTTCACGAAGTTTCCACTACTGTTCGCGTTGCGCTCAGCAACAGCGAAAACAGTTTGTAGGGAATTGGAAGAAAACGTTTTTCTTCTTTTCGGTGTTCCTAAGTGGATCGTCTGTGACAACGGTCCCCAGTTCCGTAGTAAAGAACTGAAAACGCTTAGCGAAGCGTACGGGTCACAACTTCGTTATACAGCGCACTATCATCCGCAGGCGAATCCTGCGGAGCGCATTAATCAAATTATTAAGACGACTCTCAGAGCTTATGTCTCTGAGAATCATCGGAGTTGGGGTTCGCAACTGGCAAAAGTAGCCTGTGCAATCCGAACTTCGCAACATGAAGTATTAGGTGTTTCGCCATATTTCGCGAATTTTGGTAGGAACATGGCAACTAGCGGCCATAATGTAGGGATTAGCGATAGAGATAGGGAACAAAATAGTGGGGAAATTGATAGGCAGTTTAGAAAGTTGAGAGAGGATATAGCTAGAAAGTTAGAAGCGGCTGGTAAAAAGTCTGCCAAAACGTATAATTTACGGAGAAGAGACACGCAGTACCAACCTGGTGATCTCGTTTGGAGGAGAAATTTTTCGCGGTCAGATGCAGCAACTTATTATGCAGCAAAATGTTCTAGCAAATTTGTTGGACCATTCAAGATTAGCAAGGATTAAGGATTTGAAACCTTACATAGATGGTTGAGTCAAAAGTCCCTTAATCTTTTCTCTTAATTATTATTTTTTTTAACAGTTTGATTCTGATCTTGTTTTTTTTAAATACTTTTTAACTTATTATAATTCGTGACATTTTTTTTATTTTTTTTTTATAGATTCTTTTTTTTATTACTAATGATGAAAACATCCGATGTTGTGTTGTTTACCTTTTTAAACTTTTGCTAGTTGAGCCTTAAGAAATGGTTTGCTTTTCTTGAAAAGTAAACACATTTCTTGGGAGGTAAGGGTGGGATTTGTTACGGTAAAATTTACCGCAACAAAAGTCATCCTTCGATTCCTTCCTTTCCAGTCTTTACTTTTCGTTACGGCTGTAAAATACTGGCAAAGTTGAGGGCAACCATGGGACCATCAACCAATGGTGTACTTAGCCAGTGTTCTGCAAAAGTAACGAAAGCAGGTGTACGGGATATTTGGAGTTTACGATTGGAACAGGCGTTTCCGAATTCCATTTGTGCAGTTATCATGTAGACGAGTTGTTTCATGCAACGAGGAAAATGCGGGCGGATGAGCTGAAGAGGTAACGAGTCAGGCGGACTCTTACCTACTCTAAAATCAACAACACAACATCCTAAATACATTTGTATTCAACTAAAATTAACTTCACTTGAAGTAACTTATCTTAGCTTAACTAAGTTTAACTTAACTTAATCATGTATTTTAATATGGGTCATTAACGTTTAATTCTTAATTCTAGTTCTTAAATAGTAAATTGGTTATAGAAGAACTATCGGAATTGACTTTATAGAGTAGGGTCCTAATTTTGAAATGAAAAAATGTATAATGGTTTCAATCGCGCTTCGAGTCACACGCGAATAGTTTTTGTTGTAACTGAGAAAATGCTCAGAAGAGACTTTTTCTCGATTTAAATTCTTTTTTGATTTTTCTCGAAAAATTTAATTTTGTGATAGGTCTGAACTCGGCCATTAAGATTCGGCAAGTTTTGGAAAGACATCCAACAACTTGCTGAATCCTTGTCTGTGAGCGTGAGAGTAAAGTTTCGTTGAGATTCAACTACGGTGGCTTCCTGAGGAGCGAAAAAGGTTTCCAGGAAGCCGGTGTCCCGTGACCGATGATCACGAAAACGAATGGCTGAATGCGCGAATGTGTGGGTGAATGGAATGGTCGAGGGATGAATAGGTTTTGTTTTTAGCTGGGAAAGCCACTCTTGAGAGAGCTAACCCAGCGAGCAGTTGAGATTTTAGCAAGCGAGGAAAATTGGAAAAAGAAAAGAAAAATCGAGGAACAGTGGTTTGAGTAAAAGGAAAAAGATCGGGAAAATTTTTTAAGAAAGGTGATCGAGGTACGAGAAATAATAATATGATCTTCTCCGTCGACAAAGGCAAGTTTTGGAAAGACATCCAACAACTTGCTGAATCCTTGTCTGTGAGCGTGAGAGTAAAGTTTCGTTGAGATTCAACTACGGTGGCTTCCTGAGGAGCGAAAAAGGTTTCCAGGAAGCCGGTGTCCCGTGACCGATGATCACGAAAACGAATGGCTGAATGCGCGAATGTGTGGGTGAATGGAATGGTCGAGGGATGAATAGGTTTTGTTTTTAGCTGGGAAAGCCACTCTTGAGAGAGCTAACCCAGCGAGCAGTTGAGATTTTAGCAAGCGAGGAAAATTGGAAAAAGAAAAGAAAAATCGAGGAACAGTGGTTTGAGTAAAAGGAAAAAGATCGGGAAAATTTTTTAAGAAAGGTGATCGAGGTACGAGAAACTAGAAGAAAAAAAAGGGTCGAGGAAATAGAGGAGGAAGCGGAGAAAAAAAAAAAAGATAAGTAGAGCGGACATTTTGTCCAAGTGTTTAAAATCTTTTTTTTTTTGTGTTATATTAGAAATTCTGATAGTTCTTTTTTTATATATATAATTCGTGATCG
This sequence comes from Melangyna quadrimaculata, assembly GCA_949320155.1. NCBI lineage: Eukaryota > Metazoa > Arthropoda > Insecta > Diptera > Syrphidae > Melangyna > Melangyna quadrimaculata. Next base: position 37,647 of record CASGHW010000187.1, read on the forward strand.
CTAAAATTCCAGTTAATTGTGGGACACGGGAATTTTCTTAACCGCGCGTTAACGGCCCATTTTTAATTACTTATTTTCTTTGTTTGATTTTTAATTTAACGGCTTACCGTAAGCCATTTAAAATTTCTTCCATTGTAACTTCTTTTATAATCGAAAAACTTTTGGGTTTTTATCCTAGTCCGTCCAAGGTTTCCCAAATAAAATAATTTCAAGTCCCCTTCTGGGCATAAAACAAACAAATTCAAAAATTACAAAATAAAATTAGATTTGGGATTTTGCTAATTTCAATTCAATTCAATTACAAGTACCCCACTGTAATTCTTCCACAACAAAACCCAGCCCAGCTGAGCAGTCGTGGTGGTAGCTTTTTATCGTGCTACAGTTTGCCTTTTTCTTTCGCGTTTCTTTAATTCTCTTCTTTCGTTGTTCTTTAGTTCGAGCTGTCATCTGTCAAAGTTGATGCGAGTAGTTATAAATTTTCGTTAATTGATATAGTATTAATAAATACCCACCCCGCGACGAACGTGAAGAAAAAGTGCAACACTATGCAAGATTTTAATGCGGATGATACGTATGCCAAACTTCAGCTTGAAATCGGCCTTCTCGAGAGCTCCCCGGCTTTCTTCGCTGATCCTCAGAAGATAAGATCCGCTGTTCTTCTGCGGTTCCTCTGCCTTAATGACAGCCCAGTCATGCATAGGAACTAGCGGATTTAGCCTCTGAAGTCCGCGGATCAGCTCTTGTCCGCTCGGCTTGATGCCAATGAGGGGCAACCAAATGCGAGCCATTGGTTGTCTAGGGATATCCTTAGCTGGGATAAGCTTGAGCTTCAAGCCCTCCCAGTCATTGCTGATCTTAGCAACGCTTTTACTAAGGAAATCCCTAGAGAACCCGTCCTCACACTTAATTACCCTATATCCCCTGAGCACCTCACTAGAGTCAAAAGCAGGATAGGGACCCTCACTTGCCGATAAAGTGTATAAAAACACCATCTCTGAGAGCTTGGCTTCGAAGAAGAAGAGTAGGCCAGACAACCCTAGTAGGAGTGAACAAATGCCACCTCTCAGAGCAGCGCAACCGCATGCTTCGGAAGTTGTCAGAGACGATCTCCTGGTATCGGTTGTGGATGAGCTCTCCACAAACAACAAAGGTCTGTTGGCTGTGTGGTCTCTTCTTGAGACCTATTCCGCTTGAGGGCGTTTTCTTGTATAGCCAGAAGACCGTTGTAATCTACAACGATCTTCTGGTACATTATTTTGTCGACGGAGAAGATCATATTATTGGACGGTTCGGCTACTGACAGAGAAACAAAAGAGGAGAATATCTATTTAAGCGGTTACAAGAACTTCACCTTACCTTTGCAAACTCATTCTTTAAGAAAAAGGACAAATTCAAATGGACATGGAAATCTCCAGACAGAAGAACAAAAAACGAAATTGATCTAATAATGACAAATAAAATCAAAACTGTTATGGATGTTTTAACAATAACCACTTTAAAATTTTACAGTGACCATCGAATGATAGGAGCAAAAATAAAAATCAACCACAGCACATTGAACAGGAATAAACAGAACTACTATACTCCTAAGAAAATCACTACAGAACAGAAAACAGCGTACAACGAACAACTTGACAACAAAATAAGAGAACATATAAACATTAACACAACTTTTACTGCGGAAAATATTCAAAACATTTACAACACGTTAGTAGATAATATAACGATTATGAAGAAAAAAAAGAAAAAATTGACAAAATATCACAAAATACAAAAATGCTAATAAACAAAAGAGAAGACTTAAGAGCTAGAGAATATTTTACTGAAACTCAGAAACAAGAACTAAAAGAACTGAAAAAAAACTATAAAAATCAAAGCAAAAACAGATATACAGAAATACAACGAGACTATGATAAATGATATAGTACAACATACAAAATCGATCAAAAAAGGAAAACAATTTTTGAATGAAGACAAAGAATGGATAGTTTCAATGAAAAACAACGCAAAACTAAAAACGAAAAGAATCGGCATCAATTAAGTAGCAACAGACTTCTTTCAATCACTGTTCTCATCAACCACACCAGATGACTATACAGCTGACAACGATTTAGACAACAACTTCATTGACGATTCGATATGCTTTCGCGAAGCCGATATCGCATGCAGTATAGACAGCTTGGGACAGGAGGAACACGAGGCACAGGAAGTGACGGAATAGAGGGAGAAATACTTAAATTAGGAAAAGAGACACTTACCCCAATACTGACAACCCTTTATAACTCTATAATACGAACTCAAAAGATACCGAAACAGTGGAAAAACAGTGTGATTATATTGCTACATAAAAAAGGAGACAAAGAAGACATCAACAATTATAGACCAATCAGCATAATATCGACGATGTATAAACT